>JAPMOR010089602.1:293189-335644 GCA_026543865.1 Argiope aurantia | reverse complement strand
TGTGTTTCCCCTGCCTTCTCCGCGCGTGTAACGAAAATCCCTATCGAAATCTCGTAATATATTAGCACTATGAAGAAATGTTTTTCAATCAAAATCATAGGTATATAAGACCAGGGATAAAATGTCCAAGGGCTTTTTCCTCATTACTTTTCTGTGTCCTTAAATTAAAAATTTTAAAAAATCACTTCGAGGTACCCATTTCTACCCTCTAAAGTGTACATTTGCCAATTTTTGTAGCTGTAAAGCAAACGGTCTGGCTTGTACAGTGTCAGCACATACACACCTTTATATTAATATAGTGGAAAAGGCAAAATTTTCTAATTTTTTCCTTATCTTTAAGCACCAAAATTTATTTAAAATAACAACACATTTTCTCGCCAAATATTTTTGCCAACACCTAATATGTTAGCAAACTTAGGCAACACACCCTAGCCCATCTTTTTAATGGGCGATAAATGAATTATTAAAAGTTTATGACTTGTACGGAAAGGCTATGTACAAAAAAATCCCAACACCAAAATAAATAAATAAATATTTCGAGAATGGGGGAAAATTTGTCAGTAGACAAAACTTTTGAAATCGGGAAACTATGCTTGAAACATGTTTTTTTTTAATGAAATTTGGTTTCAAAATTACAAAATTCATTATTGAGCAGTGACTTCTTTACTTTCTCGTATAAGTAGTATAGAGAAAGTATAATAATCATCAATGAATTCGAACTCGAGATTTTGTAGAATCTCCATGCTTTAGACCTCTCCGAGTTCGAAAAGCACACTTTTAGAAAACCTCCATCTATCTGTCTGTGACAAAGATAACTCAAAAATGCTTTGAGCTAGACGGATGAAATTTATTATACAGTCTTTATACCAAATTTTGAGCAAAATCCGTCCACAAGAAATCTGTCTGTCCGGCTGTTCGAATTCTAGTGCTTTTCGAACTACAAAACGAAAAGCACTAGATGGATAAAATTCAATACACAGAATTAACATCTATAGTCTAGAACTTATCAAATTGTGAGCCAAATCCAATAAGGGATTGGCGCTCTTGATTTGTACTTTCAGAAACATGTTAATGCGATAACGCATTGACACAAATATATCAAATTTGGTATGTGGTCTTGTGACTACAATTGTAGTTTTGTGTCAAATTTTTGTTTCAGTCGTTGAGAAAAATGTATCTAAAGCACAAATTCCATTTTCAGACACTATTAACCACATGCCATAGATTAATCGCCAAATAACTTGCTAAGGATATCACGATAAATTCGGTAAAAATGCTAAATTCACGCCAAATGTTAATATTTCATAACTCTTGTATGCCAATGCTACTTAAGGCGTTCTCTGGGACAATACCTTTATTAGAGTGTGTGCAAGAAAGTTTTGGGGTGACCACTCTCATGGGTTTAAATTTTGGATTCAAAATGATTTCTGTACATTTATTCAATTTAAAATGATCTAGATTAATTACCCTGTCAAACGCATCCAGGAAGTGATGATTCATCTTTTAAAATCAGATATCCTAAACAAGCTATAATCAAAGCGAGGTTAAACAGTTTATTTATTTATTTTTGCGTTACAGTGAACTAAATTGCCTAATCTGATTTCTAGTAACGCCAATGGCGGAATTTCTCCGAGATTTTTCAAAGTATTTAAAACAATAAGTAAATAAAACATTCAATTTTCCCTAGCCTCATTACATTATCATTTTCTGTTCTTGTTTTTACTCATAAACGAATCGAATGCCGAGCATTTGAGAGACATTCTAATCATTCATGGGTAAAGTATTCAGTTCATAATATTTTTTGTTATTATTTTATAATTTTTTGCTGGTAATAAAGTAACTTATTCAAATTTAAGTAAGTAATTCACAGTATTATTTAACTAAGAAAATCGATGAAATGAATTAGTTGCACAACTCACATTCTATATATTATTACCAAAATAATTATTTATTGTTACGGAATATTAAAAGCATGTATAAAGAAAGAAAACGTCAAAAAATTTGAACTCGAGATTTTGGAAAATCTGCACGTTTCAGACCTGAGTACAAAAGACGCATTTTTGGAATTATATATCTCTCTGTCTGTAAACACAATCAGTTTAAAAAAACGCTTTAAGAAAGAAAGATGAAATTTGTTATGCAGTCATGCTATGTAGTATTTGTAGATTTCCCTCAAATTTCGATCAAATTCCATATGCAGGAAGTTTATCTTCTATATATGAATGTAAAGGAATACGAAAGCTTTAAAATAAAATGAATAGGAGGAGTAAAAATTAGTATGCAATTTTACTTGAACTGTAAATTCAAATCATATTTGTATCAAATTCAACAGGTTTAACGTTTATCTATTTATACATTTGCATGCATGTAGATACGATAGCTCACAAACGCAAAGACTTAGTTAGATACATGAAATTTGGTGTGTGATCTTTCTGTTAAAATTGTAATTATATATAAAATTTTGCTTTCATTTGATAGAAAAAAAGGCATTTAAATGCAAATTCGGTTTTCTTTATTATGCTACAAAACCCATATTTGTAATATAATGAGGATTTTACAGGAGGGGAGGGGAGGCATTATAAGGAGGCGCATCTTTCTTTCATAGCTGTTGAAGATTAATAAAACGCGGGAGTCTTAAGAGAGTGGTGTTCTTCTTACTGTGGAGGCATTCCTTCACCGACATCTCTTGAAAAGATGCCACACAAACGTATGCATATGAAGGTATGATTAGCACTTCAATCAAAAATAGTGTCTTTGTAGAAGTACAGGGTGGACACTCTTTCTTTGATAACAACAAATTATTCGTTAAAAAACTATTATAATTTAATATATGATTGTTTTGGTATATTATAAAAGCGTTTATAAAGCTTAATGCAAGCATCATTGGTATCTCGAAGAATTTTAAAGTAATATTCCAGTTCTCGTTAAGTATTGTCCAACTTCTTGATTGTCACATTAAGTAGAATATCTGCGATTGTAACTTTAATCAATATCTTAAACTGACGTTGCAACCACTTTGTCCTTTATGCCACACTAAACAGACATTGAAGAAGATGTCAATGTGTCATGTCGATCCGAATTTAAGTAATCAAATAACATATTGAACTTTTTCTTCCATTGACGCCTTTTGGGCAACAATCGAATATAAACTAATCATATATATATTATTTGCGCTGTCTGTTGGATTAAAAAAATTAAGAACACGACTATTCCATTGTAAAAATTGTATAATATAATCAATGGTTCTTTTGTAATATTTTTTTGTAATCAGGGAGAAAAAAAACCAGCGGGAGTGTTTCTCAAAAACTTCCTCGAACACTCTAATTTACCATACCAGGGAATGCCTTATTGATGCACAATAGTTACGAAATATTAATTTTTGACATGAGATTAGCATTTTTACTGGATCTATCGTGTCATCCTTGGCGATTAATCTTCAAACAAAAATTTGACGCAAAACTGCACTTGTAGTCACCATATTAAAACCATTGGGTTTTTGAACTATCGCTTTTACATATTTCTGAAAGTGCAGACCAACAGACAGTCAACCCATAGTTGGATTTGTCTAAAAATTTAACAGGTATCTACACTATTGATGTAAAACCTGTGTACCGAATTTTATCTATCTAGCTCTTTCCGTTTTGTAATTATCGTGTTAACTTATATTCGAATAACCGGACAGACCGGAGTCCTCTGGACAGATTTTACTACAGATAGAAATAGACAGATAGAAATCTTCAAATGTGGTGTAAAGACAGTATACAAATTTCAACCGTCTAGCTCAATGCGTTTTTGAGTTATCTTTGTCACAGAAGACGAATATTTTCGAAAACTATATTTTTCGAACGATAGGAATACTATTTAGGAACGATTTCTATACTTTATCCTTACAACGTATACGAGAAAATAACGCCTTTATGGCCATCCTGTATATCTAAGGAAAGAAAAAATGTATATTCTTATGATACTGTATTCTATATGATTTATGATTATTATTTGCATTAATAAAAAGCAACAATCCTCTAATCTGAGTTTTATTAACGTGAAGAAATCTGCTTATTTCTATTCCTCGGAAATTCTATTCATTTAAACAGGATCAGATGTGAAATTTTTTACTTTTTTAAAGCTCACACCAGTGTGATCGACTTCTCCGAAACTCCGCTGCTCTCTAAAACTCCAAAAGTGAGTCTTTGGAAGGACAAGGGATATACATATACATTTTTTTCTCTCTTTTATTTGGGGTTCTCTTGGAGATGCAATCTTTGTACGAATATGAAAATAGTTGGAGGACATGCCCACAGCAAATGGATGAGGAACCTCTGCGAGCGGACCGGCCCTCTCATTCATCAATGTCAGAAGTCACCCTCGGGCTGTTCCGAACGAATAATTATCGACCAGCCAAAGGACCTTTTTCAAAGAGAGAGAGAGAGAGAGGCCATGTTAATCGGCTCCGGAACACTGTTCCGCTCTGTTAGAGATATGCGCAATGAGTTTCAACACAAAGGACGGCAGTGGCGTTATTTGGGGGTCCGACGCACTGCTGGGTGCGGAGGCGATTCCAATTAGAAACAGTTCTGGGACCGCACCGCATGCGGGAGACATCTGCCTCATGCGTCTGGAACTGAACTTGCTTACTTGGACAGGCAAACAAAAGAAAATAAACAACTTGGTTTATTTGGGTTCTAAGGCACAAGAGCCGAGTGCTCATTGAATGCAAATCGTATTCTAAAAATTAACTTACAATATCATTATAATCATTAATATTAAATTGCATGGCAATCATCTTTTAGATATATGGTTATATTTTAATAAAAATATCTTCTAAAATGATATTTATGGTTACAGTTATCGCTCCAAAGTGGACTTGTCTTTGAATCATAAAAATTTGACACTCGCATATTTTGAAATACAGTTACATTTATTACGAATATGTTCAGGGTCCAAAAGTAAAAATACTTTTGGGTTAAATGAGTATGAACAGTTTGAATTCTTGTATTCACGGGATACTTTTTGGTTAAGGGTAGGTTTTTGAAATCTTTAACAGACAGCTGAATTTCGGAACAATTTGCTTGTGTATTGTTTGTCAATAATAGATTAAAATACTGGATTCCGATACCTTAATTGTTTGTTCCATTAGTTAATGGAACAAACTTTTGCACAATATCAGCTCTAGAATATTCGGTGCTCTGTACAAAAATATTTTAGCGACCTCCATGCTTAAATACATATATCGTACATTAGTTAAATATGCTTAACCCGAGGTCAATGTACATAAGCACTTTTTTCGATGCAATACATATTAAAAATGCAGTAGACGATAAAAAATCATATGGATTAAAAAATGGTAAATAGTGCATTGCTGTTTCATGCGGTTTAAGTTTTTAGACCCTAGAAAATGAAGTATACAATTTGAAGGTAAGAAATAAAAAATCTGGTGAAATTCATTTTCCATTCTATTATATTCCAGCCGACAGAAATATAGTGTACATCAGTTTTTCAAATTTATGATTAAGAATTGACGAACTGTACCATGGCACAGACTGCACACCCTTGTTTTCATATTTTGGTTAAGAGGAAAATAAGATTACAATTTTATAATATTGATTACAATAATTCTCCGATGTAATTAAAAAATCATGATATCAATATATAATTTGAGAACTATTGTGTATGATTTCTGTAGGAAACTGTTCTTTGTATATCTGCAGGATGAATATAGAGTCGCTGTCACATTTTCATAAGGAAATTCACTCATTGTCGCGTTCACATATTTTGGATTTAAAGCTATGTATGTAATTCATATAGCGTTATTATTCTATTCTTATAAAAATTGTTCCTAAATTAAAATATGTGCAGTGGCGGTCGTTATAAAAACTGAGTAATACTATTTCATGTAGATTGAGTTTAAGTTTTAAGGGCTAAATGTCACTTATGGCCACGTGGATGGTCGCAATAAAAGTGTTACTTTCATTTTTATCAGTGTTATATTTCCTCCTATTCGCATATTTGGAAAATGATTAAACCAAGTTTTCAGTCTTATTATTTCTTCGGATGCTTGCCTTCAAACACATATCAAAGCTATTTGAAAATCAGTGCAGAAAATCGAGACTCCGTAACTCTTGACCATCAGAATTTTAAATTGCAGATGAACAATCACTGCACTATGATAAGACTAACTCATTGTCAATGATATTCTATTAATAAAGAGAGACAAATACCATAAGAATGAATATTCAGACTCTATTATTGAAAGAATTTTCAACGCAGTTGCACCAAAACATTGCTGCAAGAAAATGTTAATCTTTTTAATTTATTCGCTAATATAATCAAACAGTAATGATTAAGATGAATTGACAATTAAATGAAATCTAACAGTATCTGGATGATCTCACTTTATTCTGAATCTCATTTAATCTTAGTCATTTTTATCGCATATTAAAAATTTTTAGTAATATGCTTAATCAATTTTTTACCCACTTTCTACTCCACACAGGCAGCTAATCAAATTTTTTGTGATAGAATAAAAATTTTTGAAATCCGCCTTTGCTGAAAATGTGTGTTGTAAGCATGTCAGAGATGATGCATGGTAAATCTGGATGGCAAAGAAACATTCTGAAGTTGAAAAATATCTTGAACTAAGTAAAAGCTAGACCTGAATAAGTCGCGCCAATTCAAGTTCGTGTGCTGTGGAAAAAGTGGTATAGAAGAAAGAGTTTCAATTAAAGCATTACAGTTGTCACATGAATGTAATTTCAAAAAAGAAATTTGAAGCGAGTTCTAAGTTGTACATGAACATGACAATCAAATCCCATATATTTTCCTCCAGAGGTTTTTATCGAATTTTTTTTCCCAGAGAAAATCGCATCTTTTGTTGTTGTTGTTCCCAAAATTATTCACTGATCATTGAAAGTATTCGAAGAATTCAGAGGTATTACCCCCCTACTAAGCCACTTTAGGAGGAATTATAATTAAAAAGTAATGGATGGTTAAATGAATTGAAGAATAAGTATACAGAATGTTTTAATTTTTTAAAAAAAGATTTCCACAGATTTTTTTCCTTGGTCTAGATATGAGCAAGATGGTATAAATATTCTAAATATTCGAAGTAACTTCATTTATTGATTCTGCACTTCAATCATAATTTCTTCAAAGAGAGAGCAGTATTTTAATTTCGCTATCTTCGGTCGACTTCAAATTAATGTTTTCATTTAATTCGATAATATTTACGCAAATGTTTCGAATTAACATATCCATCATATAATTATAAATGTGTGTAAAATAAGAATACAAATCTTATTTTATACAGCACAAGATATACACATCATTCATGGATGATCATATTTCTAGTGGCTAGAGAAATAACTAGCATTCATACATCTTTCCCAATTGAAATAACAATTATACCATAAAAACATATCTACAACAAAATTTAATTTTATATTCAATTTACTACATAAAATTTTTAAGAAATGTAGCATTAGATAACATTTAACACCTCAATCCAGCATTTATGTCAAAACAATAAAATGATTTTCCAAATTTTCTGAAAAAATTTCTTTAAACCATTTTCAAGCAAGAAGAAGAAGAAAAAACACAACGTATAAATTTCCTGTCAATAAGATAAATTCTTATCTTGATATTTTATTCATAAGAAAAATTTCCAAATAAAGGGAAAAAAAAACAAAAACAATTTATTATAATTGATTCTTTTATGTTTTTATATTGTTAGCAAAGATTAATTTTATAAACCAAACTATTTGAAATCAGCAACTATCCTTAGCTTTTCTTTATAATACCATTATAGTCATAAAAGTATTCACACTAGTTTTTAAATATTTGTTGAAATGTTGGAAAACAAGCGAGTTCTTCAGTTAAGAGAATTTAAGTGAAGCATTTTCAAAAAGTTTACTTATCTAAGACTAAAAAAGCTATTATAATTAGAGCCCACAACTCGGTTCATCTAATAAAAAACATACTTGATTTTACCAGAAACATTTATTCTATATGAATATGCACAAATGCAAACAAGAAAATATTTGCCTTTGAGCATCAAAAAATAAATATAATTAAGAAGTTTTGATATAGGCTGATATTATGATGCCCCCATCATGACTACAAAAATGCTGCGTAACAAAATATTTGAACAGAAGACATTAAAAAAAATCAAAATGAATACAAAAAAAATCACTATATTCATAATAATACACATGAAAACATATGCAAAATCATGAATACAACCAATCAAGTCTACAAAATAAAATTACAAACTAAAATGATCTTATGCTTCAGGATTTCCCAATCTATCAATAAACAGAAAAAAGACTGATGTGGCAAAAAATGTTGAATAGCATGCAATTCGTATGACATTATTATTTCAAAAGCTGAAGACAATGACTATATTTTAACACTTTTGAATATAATTTTTTACAATAATTCACAGATACTAAGAATTGAAGAATATAAGAACTCCTCTGTACCACTAAAATAATTAAAGCAGAATCTTCATGCAACAAATTTCCAAAAAACTTTCTAATCATCAATATTTCTACAGAAGTTTGCTTTTGAACTATAACATTTAAATTAAATACTGCTCATTATCAGTGACTTTTCTCCCTGCAAATCTTTTTACCCCCCCCCCTTTTAATATTGCATGGCTTTTCATTAGTCGAAGTTCCCATAAAATCAACCAAATTGATTACAATAAAATAGTAACATCTGAAATATATAGAGACTGCTGAAGAGAAAAGAGCACATTTTTCCATGTTGATGAAAATATTGCGATAGCCGAATGATCTAAAAAGTATGACATATTGCAAAGTGTTTTGAAATAATGCAGAATGCAATGAAGATGATACAGAACCCATAAAAATCCTTCACAAGATGAAATGTCATTAGTATTTGATACAATACAATACAAAGAGAATAATTTGTAAAGTTTTCTTAAAATTGTTAAATATTTCAAACTTTAAAAAGTGTGAATGTTTTCATGGAAAATATGTTCTTTATAATAAACTTGCACACAGTATGATTACAGATTTTACATTTAAGGATGTGTACAAACTTAACTTTACTAAACTTTATGAAGCAGATTGTTAAATTTTAATCTTTTATTCATATATGTGTGTTTTTGATTTTAAAACTTCAGCTAGAAATTTTTGTTTAATGAATTTTCTTTACAACTAAATTTTTAAATGGAATTAAAAGACAGCTAAATAGAGACTCAAATGCATATTTATTTACATGAAACAAACACATTCTGTCAATCTCTTAATAAACATGCACAACCCAGGGTATAGTTTTCCTCTAAAATGTTTTTAATCTTACTTTTATATATATAGTAACAAAATCAATTTCATTTTATATTAAGTAAGAAAATTCCATGTTACAAAATTATAAGGAAAATATAATGATTGTTGTGTTCCAGGCACAAGTATTCCTTTACCTTCTTTCATACCTGACTATAAAAAGAAGAAGGGTCATATTTCCTTTTCACTCTGATATTAATCATAGTTAATGAATGTTGGTGCATAGTTTGAAATATGGAATTACTAAATATTTTGTAACATATTGTCTGTTAAAAATAATACATATTTAAAAAAAATGGGAATAGAAAAGAAGATGTTAGTAAAACATAAGAAAGCAGTAGAAGCTCTCATAATCAGTAGGAATGAGACTTCACTAATGATGGAAAAGAGATTTCCATAGATAACTTGAATAGAACTTGAACTTGATTCTAGCTATACTTGGATATGGTTGCTTATTTTTTTTTAAATGCCATTTATAAAAACTATACCAAATTTGCCACTTTTTTTGAATAAATAAACATTGAAAAACAAACAGATTATTTAAAATTAAATCAAATAATTTTATATTTCAGAAAAACAAAATTAAATAATATATTTAAATTACGCCGTATATTAATCACGTGAATATTATGCGATTCCAATTAATTGTTGCAGAATAGCATAGGCATTAGGTACAGCTTTATATAAGAAATATTTCAAAATTGTTAGCATATTACACTTTTTTTTTCTCATAGGCCTTTTCAGATTTACATTTATATCATTAAAAATATTGGTATTTTGATATTTCAAAGTATTAGAAATTTTACTACACTAATATTGGAATTCATAATGTAGTGTGTTCAATACATAAAAAATAAAGTTCTCAAATTGATAACAATCAAGGATTTATTGGGCCTTGAAACGAATCATGCATGAATAACTGCAAATAATTTCATGTCTTGGAAGATTGCTCAAACTTATCTCACAACACAAAAGATATTAGTAAAAATATGAAGACATTGATTTTGATACACATTTTTTATGCATTCAGAAACATTTCACAGAATATTCATAGTAACTATAAATAATCCAAATAAAAAAATAAAACCTCTAATAGACAAAATACAAAGATTTTCATGATCTAATCTCAGAAATGGCAACAAAATATCACATAAGGTAACAATTATCTTGATTTTTAAAGAGGAGAAAAACAATATTTATATGTAGAGGCAGGATACAGGAAACTTCAAAAAGTTAAATTAAAACATACCATACTTGTTTCTATTGACTTTAAATAAGCATACAAATTAATGCTGCTTTAAAAAAAAAGATTATAGACATATAATGCTTAAAATGATAAGACACTCCAAGCATGAATAAACTGACAGCAGGTTCTTTAAAAAAGGGTTTACATTTTATGGAGGTACAATTTTATGTAGCCTTGAAAACAACATTTGAAAATATAACACAGCCTTCTAAACCAAAATACAAATTATGATTTCCTGCATAGGAAAATTGGCTAAGATGAAGAAGTAACAAGTTTTCATTATGAAGGACATAGGAAGCACATTATTTAATGTTAAATAAAACAAATCTAGGAGCAAAACACAATAACTCCTCAATAAAGAAAATTAAGACCCATATCATTTGAACACAAGAGTTAATGCAATAGAAAAAAAAAACTAATTAACATATCAGTCCACATGTAAATGGAAGAAATGAGAGGAATTCTAAACTATTACGATCACTCTGCTCTAACCAGATGATAAGATAAACTTTGTTACCTATCAGTACTTTAGTAAATGAAATGAAAACATCGTAAAAAAATTTTAAGGTGTGAAAGAAAGCATATCATTATCAGTTCCTTTGCCCAGGAAAATATTTGCAAGCTAATTAAAAAAAAACTTTTATATAATGTAAAATAAACATTATCATAAAACTTGACAGCCACACAAAATTTCTTATTACCTACTACAAGATTTTAGATAAACAGATGGAACAAATAGAGAAAAACATTACTAAAAATCTTAGCTATTCATTTGTTTGAATAAATAATTTTAGACAATTTAATACAAAACTGTTTCAACAGAATTAAGAAGGAAAAAAAAAAAACCCCTAATTTATTTGCAAGTGCCTCTTTTAATTATAGATCACATAATTTAAAAAAAAAATCATTGGCTAATATGACTAATTAAAAGAGATTTTGTTCCATCCACAATGAAGATGGATGAAACAAATTGAAGCAGCTTTTTAAATGTTACAGTTAAGGCAGAATAATGAATACAGAATTTAGATTATAACAGCTGAAAATTCATGAAGTGTTACTCTGTCCAATGCATTAAATTTGCAGTTAAAGTAAATAAAATTATTAAACAGAAATAATACCAAATTCAGTAAAAATCCCTCCTGTATAATTACTAGATATGGTCAGATACATTAATTTGTACAATATTAAAAAATAAGTCTTATAGATTGTAATTGTACTTTGCATTCAATTCTCTGAACCTGCAGAGTAAATTGGAAGTAAAATAAGATGCATATTAGTATATATAAATATATTTATTCTATTATAAATAATTTAACAAGGAAACGAATCACAGAGAATTTCTATATAAGATAATATATCTAACTAAATATCATATATAACTTAGAGCTAGTAAGTCTTTTCTTCATTCAGATTGAGCTAAAATAAATACTTACTACACTGATTAACAATATGTTGCAAGAATGAAAGTAATAAATCAATAAGCATTCAATGCCTGTTTCTGAGGATTCAGAATTTATGTATGAAGTTCATGGAAAAAATAAACAATTCTAAAATCATCATGTAAGCTAATGTTAGGTTAATAGAATTCCTATAAATAAAAGCAATTTTTATTTTAATAATAAAAAAAGAACTAAACTATTGCATTTCATCGCCAGAAATGACATGCCATTAAAAAAAATCCAAAATTTATTATAAAAATGCAAGTTTTAGTTTATAAAAAATTTTTAAGTTTCAAAAAGTGTAAAAATAGCTATGCTGTGCAATAACCAATTAATTGCGAATAAGTACAGCATTTTCTTTTTTGACTATAGAAAAATATTATATATACAGTTAACTAATTGTTGGCAGAATATAAAAGAATTTTTCAGAATTTCAAGAGCTTTCCTCACTGTTTAAAATTTTATGAATATCAGGTTCACTTTCAGCTCGTGTGGAATAAGGCTGATCTTCCACTAAATTTGCTTGTATTTCACTTTCTGAGCTCACACTTAATCTGTGATTGGATGAATCTTTTGTTTCACTCATGTCAGCTTTGTCTTCATTTTTACTTACAGAGCTGTCAACATCACTTACACTTTCAATTTCAGTCTCATCTATAAAGAATGAGAAGAAAAGTTTTACTATAAAAAATATTTAAATACATAGATTAAAAAAAGTTTTAAAATCGCATAGAAATGCTATTAAGAAAAAAAAATACCGAATAAAATGAAGACAAGACATAATTCGGTACCAACCAATTCTATTAGTCACAAATATTCTTTACAACTTACTTTATTTAGGCACAACATTTCACACAATAACATTTAATATGCTGGAAAAATATCCAATAGCTTTTATCCTTCACTTAATATGTATGAATTTTTCTTTCCCATCATAAGATATATATAAATATTCTAGCAGAAATTTTCTGGAAGGGTTAAAAACAGTAATTTTCCCTTAAATCACAGGATCCTTAAACATTTTTTGAATTAAAAACATATAGGAGTTTCAATCAAAACCAAATATACAGCTATCTCATAATATACCAACTAACCTTCTGATTAAAATATTTAAAAATAAATTGAACTAATAAGGGAATATTGGTAGATAGCAATAGCAAGAAATAAACCACAGCTTCGATAATAACAAAGTTTTATTTAAATTGCAATGTTTATTTTTTATAGTAATTTTTAACTCAAATGTAATTGGGATTAGCAAATTCTAATGCATAAGCATGGCAATCAGGACTTAATTTATTTTGCCTATAAATAATAAGTATATCAAACTATAAGATGAAAATTATAAACAGAATAACACAAAAAAAGAATGATCTAAAAATATATTGGAAAAAGCCCCCCCCCCCCCATTTGTGAAGATTCATTATCAAACAGAAACCAATTTGATCAAAGACATGGGGATTTATTAGAATAGAATTGCAAACAATGTCTTAATTATTTTCTCCAAAAATATCTTAAAAAGAAGTTAACTTTGGACTTGTGGTTTAAAACACTGAACAAACTGATTTTTGTACAAGTCCTTGTTCTTCACTACCTCGTTTTTCTTCAATTCTCTTTCAGTATCTTTTAACAAATAAAAATGATATTCAATATAAATTCAGACTGATTTATCACATCATCAAAGAATTTTATGTAGAAATTCTTTGCTGATGGAAGGTTTAATAAGATTACTGTCAATTTTGGAAGACATCTGAAATCTATCAAGCTATTTCAATGAAATATTGAGCTTGAGAGTTTACATTCCTGAAACCACCAACTTACTTAAATGGAACGAAATTTGGCAAGCTAGAGGAAATTTGGGAATGCTGCAGTAGGTAAAATGTGACAAAAAATTATTCACAACTATATATGCACCAAATATTAAAAGACATATCTTCCTCAAAATCAGAATATGCTTCTAAGTACTTAAGATGAAAGATAATGCAGAAAGTTAAAGCAATATTGAAAGAAATGAAAACCACAGAAGTATGTACCAATTACATTTGAATTTGAAACATATTTTTTTAATTAGAGGAGTGTAATGTACTTTTTACATGCTAGCATAAAAAAAAACTAAGCAAATTAATGGGAACAAAACTGACAATTATATTTTTATTCAAATACCTTAGGCATATTATTTTTACAATTAATATTCAATTTCAAATCTTTAATTTTATCATGCATCTTTTTATTTAAGTTTTGAATTGTAAATATTTTAATTTCTATATTTACTAAAATCACATTTTATTATGATTAAAATTTAAGCTTTTTGATTGGATAAATACAGCAGATTAAGTTCATTGCATAAGTTAGATATAATTCTACTAATATAATTCATTTTAAAATTCTACAAAGTTTATTACATAGCTTGTAAAAGAGTAAAATTAGTTGTAATAGAAAAAATGCATGCTTTAAAAAAGTGAAATTAAAAAAAAAAAAAAAACGCTTTTGAATATTTCCATGCATAGTTTTTATTTTATATATATACCTCTAACTATTTTTAAGCATTATCAAAAAAAGCAATTTAAGCATCAGATTTATGTGTTAAATAATACATTCAAGAAACAGGCATGGTTATTGTGTATTGAGGAAGAAGTAAATAAGAGAAACAAACAAAAATAAATAAATAAAAGTTTTCAGGGAATATTACAGAGTGAAGTCTAAAGAAAAATCAAATTGATTTAATTGATAACCTCATCAAAAATTTATTTAAATAAACCCAAAGATATCTTGAATAACTACCTCCAAAAATAATCTGAAACTTGGTACAGATATTGAGTACAAAAAAGTAAGCTAGTACTATATACTTAATACAAAATTTAACTGCCCAGAACGAATTATAGAGCCCTTATTATTTTAATTGTTTGAAATGATAGAAATTGTAAGAATATTAAAATATGCATACTTCACTCTTCAAATTAATATATTATTTTCTGCTATTTTTGTGGTGAAATTTTTTCAGTTTAAATTATTTTCCAATTTTTTGTAAAGAAATGAAAAATACAACAGTGCCTATAAATTAATTCAACCAATCAGGGTTTTATAATAAAGTTCATTTGCTATCACTGTAGGCTCCCATATAACAAGGTTAAAATGTATAGTTTCATATGAATAATCACTATAGGAAATCTAGAGCAGATTCTCATTTCATAAGATTTTCTGTATACCATATTCCTTCAAATGAGGATTTTTTTAATTACACTGCACAAGAGTCCATTGTTTAAAATCTGAGCTTCAATAAGAAAATAATATGAACCATATGAACATTTTGTCAATCATATCTAGGCATATTTAAATCTACAGGATCGCAGGTGTCACATTATAGAATTATTATCTTATATAAAGATTAATCTCATCATAAAGGGTTTAATTTTTAAAAAATCATATTTTTTGATAATTTTATACTTTTCAGTGAAGGTGTCAAACCCATAGGCTGCATGCAGCCATCAATGAATACCTTTACAGTCCTTCAATCATAAAAGCATTAGTTTTATTCATTTTTAAGAAAAGTTGAAAAATGAAGATTTAATTTATTTTGCAACATGCAATATATGAACAAATCAAGTTTAGGAAAAAGCTACATCATATCAAAAATCGGTAGAAAAATTTTGAAACCTTAGAACAGAGTTTTAAACACTGAAAAAAAGTTCAAAGACTTTAAATTCTTGGAAGAAACGTTTTCTTCCAAATTTTTCCATATAGAATTAGTTCTAATCATATGCAAATGGTGAAAAACATGACATAATGTTGTTCAGATGTGAAGATAATAGTGCTTTCAATGGAATGCCTGAATTTTATATTTTCCACAAAAGTTTGAAAGTATTTGAAAATTAGCAAATGAAATCATTCCTATGATTGAAAGTATTTATTGAAATGGGAAATTATCTTTATTAACAAAAACTAAATCTCAATCAGATACAGAATTAAAAACATTAATCCTGGATCAGTTTTGAAATTACTCTTTGGGGAACAAAACTGGATAGATAGAAGTAGAGAAAAGATACTAAGTGTCAAAAAGAAAAAAATTTCAACTTACCATTGTTCATTTTTTTTATACTGTATTTTCAATATAAATATACACTTCAATAAAGCTGTGGTTTTTTTTTCTTAGTTTTATATTATGGTATTTGAATTTGACACCATTGTTTAAAATGAAGCAATATATTGATTCAATAACTGTACCATGTTTCTTACATTGCTTTCATATCAATATATTAAATCATCAAATAAGCTCCACAAGACATATCTGTGTAAATAAAAGGTAATTCAGAACTCTAAGTATTTCCTTAAGCTTTCAGTCTTATGACTTTCCTTAACATTTCCAAAGTTGAAATTTTTTTAACTGATTAAAGTTTCTAATGGTATATGGACAAACAGGTTTCATGCACTTTAAAAACAAACTCACGATTTTTTTGGAACTAATTAATCATCATCTTTTCTTGCTTTTGAGGTTTCATCAGGACCTAATTACAAACACATTTTATATAATGATAGAGTACTACTGCATTAAAGACAAATCTACTAAGTGCAAATTCAATTAACACATTTTCATTGAATGAAATGTACAGGATTAATAAAATTTCTTTGCTAGAAGTATTCATTGTTCAGTATATATAAAGAAAATTAATAAATTACGTAATCTCATTATTTTCTTAACTGCAGATTCAACAAATGGCATAATATGTAATTCAGACAATCTCATAATATAAGACAACAAAAGACTGCAGTAACAGCATTTCAGTCTTCACTTAATGAACTAATTTTATGTCATGTTACAGACTAAATTTCTTTTATTGAAAAGTAAATGTTTAATTCAATCTTTTCAATAAAATTAACAGTATAGTCCAAGAACACAAATTTAATAAAGAATAACAGGAAAAAATCAGGAATATAGTCAACATGAAAGAAGCCTTAAGTTCATTTTATATATATTATCAGAACACATCATAGATAAACTTTAAATATTATAATAATTAAAAGCATGATCTTCTTAAAGAAAGATATACATATAATTATATATATATAAGCTTAAAAAAATAAATTACACATTTTAAAATAATGTAATAAAGGTGGATTTTTTAAATGGGTTTGTTCCAACATCAGAATAAGTAAATTGATTATAAAGCTTTAACAAATCAATAAATTAAAAAAAGGTTTATATCAAAATCCTAATTCATTTCAATACCAACATGAATAAATAATTTCTTGTAATGATTACTGCACATTTACAAAGGCAAAGTGAAAAATGGGCAAAGAATCATTAAAGGACCTTAAACAACTCTAGAAGAAAAGTATTAGCACACTATTATCACTTTTTAAAGTGCGTTATGATGCCAGGGTGAAAAAAAATTTCCACATCCCAGACAGGATTTATCCTTGCTATGCCACTGACATACATTTGAGGATGAAACAAATTATGCACTTGATACCATTCATCCTCACTATATCACTGCACACATAAATTAAAATACACAATAAATTCGCTAATGTAAATTAAAAAAATTTTAAAATTTACAAATCAAATCAAAACTTACAAATCAAATCAAACTTCTTTTTATATAATATTCTAATTACCAGATTTAAGCCTTTATTGATAATAAAATTTTCATAATGGTTTCAAGAATCATATTTCTAAACAATATTTTATCACAGAAGTACAATTAGTGCTATAATGTGCTAAAAGTATTGTTTTTAGTTGTATAAAATATTTTTTTTAATCTGACTAATTTTATAAAAAAATTCATATTTTTAAATTATTGAAAAATATATATTTTTTTAATTTATGCCTATGAGATGATGGAAACTTAGAAATAAGCTATGTCAACTCACCACTGCTTGAAGATGCTGCTTCAGATGAAGGTCCATCAGTGATAGCAGGAGGAGCACTTGGAGGAGGTGCAGGTAAGGTCAGTCTGGGAGGTGGAGGTTGCTGGCTCCTTGGAGGATTAAAATGGAAGCAATAGCAACACCTAAAAGCTATGAAACCAATAAATTAATTAATATAGACAAGAGACAAACAGATCAATAAAGAAAATTTCTAACCAATTCATCCCATTGGTTAGGATTTGTCCTCTCACTTCTCTCAGATTTCAGAATTTAACAACAGTAAAAATTTAATATGTGTTTATTAAATTTTTATTGGTGTTAAATTATTTTTTAACTTATATAACAGTAATAGAATTAATTATCCATAAAATTGGATGACATAGCAATCATGATAAACATGCAAATTCCATGGATAATACATATTACAAAAGAAAATATATAAAAATAACTTTTTTTATTTGTGAATTAAGTGTTTTTTAATAATATTTGGGGATTAAAAACTGCAGGCAATCCAGAGTTCACAGTATTTGTAGTTATGTTACTATCATAAACTGATGTTATAATTCCACCTGTCAACATAAATTCATTCATACTTAGAATTAGTGTAGTGAACATTTTGTAATAGTGCAAGTTGCAAATTTGATCCATTAATAACCAACTTCTGATCCATTCTGCCAAATGCATCCATTCTCCATGCAGAATTCTCATTCCTGATCCACACATAAATTTGTGTTTTTAACACTTTTCCTAAATAAATTCTTCTGACTCTAGGTTTAAAATAATAAGATGACTGCTGTACAAAGTTATAAATCTGTTACATGCGCACTGCTAATAAATACTATCAAATTTGCAAACAGACATGGAACAGTATTGGAATAAAAAAATGCTGAACTTCACAAAATAATGAACAGTGTCAAACATAAACACCGAAAATCAAAATATGATTAATCAAAAATAAAATGAATAAATTTATACAAAAAATGCTTTAAATGTGATTAATTTTCAAAAATGGTAAAATTTGATTCCAGAAAATGTGCATGACTGTATAAATTTTGCAGGGAGAAGACATATAAATCAGATGTCTAATAAAGGAGCATTAAATAATAGTCTCCTTTATTTACATGCATTCAATTAGATATCAATTGTTTTTCTTGAAGCTTAGAACAAGTTATCAATAACTATTCATGCTTTTGTGAAACGACAGATGTATGATAAATTCGAAAGTAATGAAAGTTTTACACTTGAACAACATAAAATATATTTCAAAATTGTAAAATAATTTTTTTCTGGAAAATTATAAGAGAAAAAAGGTTACAAAATTAGTCATATAAATTTTCTTAACTGCTTACCAACAAATTCAAATTCTTCTTTAAGAGCCATTCCATTGTGAGATTGACACTGCCTGCATATTAAAGCATATCGATTTGATGGCCCATCTCCAACCAAGTAATCAACTAGTCTATCCATAAAAGTTCTTTCTCGAGGCAAAACTGGTCTAGGCATAGGAGGCGCAGGTGGTCGAACTAAAAGACATGAAAATATTTTATTATAAATATCACTATTTATTTATATATATAACTTTTATTTCTACTAAACTGAGGACAAAAAATATTTAAAGACAATGATCAACTCATCATGGTATTTTCTTATTTTTCCACAACAAAAGTCAATTTTTTCTTTTTCATTTTCTATTATATATTTGTTTAAAATTCAAACAAATATATAACAGAATCTTTTATTTACTTTCATGACATTGAGGTCCCAAAAAGAATTTCACTCAAAATAAAATTAATATATCTACCATATAATCATGATATAACAGGTTTGGGTTGATGTCTATAAGTGAGGAGTGTGATAAATTTTATGTATTGGAAAGAATAATAAACTTGGAGAAAAATCGATATTTATATGCCAATTTCCTCTTCTGTTTAATTTCAAATCAAAGTATTTATAAAATAAATAAAACCTAATAAACATAAAATTGATGAGTAAATTGCTAACAAATAGTATGCAAAATTTAATGCAGGTATTTGAGATTAATAAAACATCTTCTATCTCATAGAAACAGCTACAATAACAAAATAGAATATATCATATACAATGCAACTAGTGCAATTGGTTATAAAAATAAAACACTTATAATTTAATTAATGATATCTAAATATTTTAAATAAAGGAGTGAGTATAGGTAAGTAAAACACTGTAAATATATATATAAATTTTTTTTACAACTTAAACAATGCAAAATTAGCATGAAATGTCTCTGAAAACATATATTTGACCAAAATGTTACATATTTAGAAAAATTTCAGAGAAAATTAACTCCTTATAGTGAATTTTTTTTAACTTCTAATTACATGGCTCAATTTAATTTTCATTTTATTGTCATTTATTTCTGAAAAAGAGCAGAACTGGTAAGTGGGATACATAAGTTAAACTTTTTAAAAATAATTGCTACTTTAACTTGAATGCAGATTTAAAATTTGAAAATTTAGTCATTAAGTGTATGGATATGACTCATCATTCCAAAATAAGAGATTAGTCAACCCACATCCAAAGAAATTAATAGAAACTTTTAAAGATTTTAAAATATATATCTATGTTAGCATCCAATAGTTTCTTTAACAGAAGAGACAATTATAAGAATATAGATTTAGATAAGATATTATATTTTTAAAGTGTTATAACTGCTTAAAATAATCTATACTTATATAAAGCTCAATGTGTGTGTGTGTGTTGGCGCTCTACAGGACAAACCGTTCGACCTACAGCTACCAAATTTGGCATATGCATACCTTGGATGTCGGGAATGTGCACCTGGGGTCCCTTTTTTAGAATTTTTAATTAGAATTTTAATTATTAATTAAAAACTAACTTTCCTGCCAAAAAAATCTTTTCATTTCCCCACAGCCAAATGAGTAAGGCTTGAGTTCTTTTCCCCATGCTAAACAGGATAGGCTTAAAAAATTTCTGGCAGATTATTTCAAAGGATTCTGTTTATTTTCTTAATGTTTGATGCATTTAAAATTAAACATTATTAATTAATCGATGTTTCAGATTCATTCTGAAGTACTTTTGAATTAAAATAAAACAGAATAAAGGAAATTAAAAATTTCTAATCTGCATAGCGTTACCCCAACTGGAGTAGAAAATTCACGAATTTGCATTACCATAATTGGCATTGAAAATTCACGCATGCGCATTGTGTTCTGATTGTTGACAAATATTTTCAACGAATACGGACTTGGTTTTGATGGATTTATATGTTTTTGACAGATTATTTCAAATGATTCTGTTTATTTTTTTATTATTTGATGCATTTAAAACTAAACATTGTTAATTAATTGATCTGTTCATGATGAATCTTAGAAAATTTTATTGAAAACTTCTTGAGATATTATATAAAAAGAAAAATATTCTTTCGTGCCCATAAGATTTAAATACTCAGCAACTCTGTTTTTAGTACTCACATTTAAAAAAAATGCTTCGTTTCAGTAAAAAAAAAATATTATATTTATTGCAGTTTAATTATTTCCACTTTAATTTAAAGCATAAATTCTACAGGAGCTAACAGAAAATTAGAGAGATACATATTAAGTTATGGCTGAAGGCCTTTATAATATTATGAGTGAATTATATGACTATTAAAATTTGAATTTTTAAAATATTTTAATAAAGAAGCAATTAAAATGGGAGTTCAATAAAATATTTAATTATTAAAATTTTAACTTGCATTAAGATTGGCGAACCGGCTGGTCGGCAAAGGCGGCTAGTAAGTAATAAATAAGAAAATAGCATCATATACTATTATTTTAAACTGTGAGAAAAATTTATATACAATTGATATCTAATTTGGTTCTAAAATGAAACTTTAGTATTTTACATAAACTTTTTAAAAAAATCAAATTGATATGGAATAAATTTTTATATTTAATTAGTACAAATATTATATCAAAAGTTATTTACTGTGGCAAAAAGTTATTTAATATAGCTCAGTGCAGTGATTGTTTTTTGTTTTGTTTTTTTTTCATTTTTGATGTCCTTTCTAAATTACAAAGACATCTCATTAAAAATTAAACAAATACGCTTTGCAAAATAATTAAAATATTTCATATAGGTTATTTAAAACTAAATAAAATCATGCAAATTACATAATATCTTACTCCTAAAGCAAACACACTTTATGAACCATTGGTTTAATGAAAAAAATATTGAGATAAAAATAATAGTAGTCACATTTTCTTTTTAGCACTTTTAAACCAGTTTTGGTAGTAACATAAACAAATAGCAACCTTCATTTGGCATTTTCAAAGAAACCTCTCATACTACCTCATACCATTTTACAGATTTCACCAATTTTATTTCATATGAAAGTTAATGATAACCAGATACATACTTAATGGTAACCTGGCTTTACCATTGTCCATTTTTGTGAGAAAAATATTAAATCATTGCACATTTTTTGTGGGAGAAAAACACTGACAATTTTCCAGTCAAGTCATAAAATGAAATATCCAATGCATTGATTTTATCAAATTTTATTTTAAAAATCACGAAGAATCAACAGCCCATTCCATCTCCAACTTTGAAAGTTACTGCAATATTATGTAAGTGCCTCACCTCAATAATTTGACCAATTTTGTCAATTTTCATTATCAAATAAATTTCCTCACTCTGTATAGCTAGCATTTAAAAATACTCTATCAATATTATGCAATTATAATTAAAAATAATACTTTTATTTTGAAAATATGCATTCCATTGGGAGTGTTTGGACACGATTTTATTATCAACATTGTGCCGAAGGTTGCTAGAATTAGTAATTTAATTATATCATTCAACTTTGATGAAATATATCTGATCAGAACAAAAGCATATTAAAAATATAATTGTATAACTAAAAATAAATACAAACTAAAGTATTGTTTTCAAATTGTAACTTTATAATAATGTAGAATATTCTGATAGATTTGCTTTACTTCAAATTGTAGAAACTAATTGGGGAGGAAGTTTGGCTAAATCAGTTTAGTTGTTGAGTTTAATATCTAATTCAATCTTTTATTTTGCAATATCTCTTGAAATAGGAAGGTGAAAGACAGCCAATGATAATGTATCTACAACACATAATCACTTATAAGAAGTGGGGGGGGGAATCAAAATTGATGTAATAGTTGTAAAATTCTATAATAGGATTTCATTACAGGAAAACATAAAGTAGCATTTTTTTAATTTTTCTTGAAAATGGAGGGGAATGATCAGTATTGTTGACATACCTAGGGATCATGAGCTTTTATAAGATTGGGTTTTCCTGTACAGGATGTCCAGTGAAGTATTGCTTTTCTTATAGCTCTTGAAAGTTGAAGCTAGATGGTACTGAGTCATTGATGTTGTATCTAAGATTATGAGCTTTCATTGGAAATAAAAATTACTGAAATTGGTCAAATGGTGGGGGCTGTGGAAATCTGTAGCATGTTTTTGCCAAAGAGAATATACAGAGAAGTAGTATTCCCCACCACCACCAATTCCTCTCCAAAATGGAGAATGGAGAAGGGGAACGAATCTTGCAGACAAAAATAAATAGATTGATGAAACTAAACTAGTTTTGAGGTTGGAATGCATGCATTTTTATATGCAGTCCATTGATTTTTCCCCCTTATTATTTTAAATATATAGATACATCTAAAGTAAATTTTAAAAAGTTATTTCAATGTTTCTTTATATATTGTTTAGTATGAAAAAAATTGTTTAAAAGTTAAGAAGTATGCTTATAAGAAAGAAAGGAAAATTTATTTCAGCAAAACAGATTTTCAAATAATACAACAGAAAATCTACATACTGAATGAATAAGTTTTAGCTGAACTTTTACATTGTGTAGCTAATATCTAGTTATAATAAAAACATAACCAATAATAAATAGCATTAATTTAAATTTGATTAGGTTACATTATAAGATACTAAAGTTGTCAATTCGAATCAACTTTATGCAGTAAGAAATAAATTACCCTAAAATAACACAATTACAAGAAATGCTCTGAAAATTCAATAGAAAGATTGAATCTTTTAAGAACAAAAATATCAGCTGCAATGTAGTGAAAAGCAGATAATAAACAAGCCCATTAGGCAAATATTTTCATGCTTTAATTTTCATTATTTTATTCACCATGCAATTTTTAAACTTATATTTTGAAATTAAAATCAGACTTCTAAAATCATAGCATGCATTGATATCTAAAAGAAATTAATATAAAAATATAAGAGGTGGAAAAAATTAAGAGTAAATCAACAAGCAATCAAAATCATTCACAAAGAAATTCTCATCAAACTCTTAATATAATTAATATATCAGAAAGATTCAAGATGCATAACAATTAGTAAGCATACACAGAAATCAATTTTAATAGTGTTAATGTTAGATTTCACATACCAAAATGCTGACCACCTCTTGGGAAAAATGCAGTGGGGTAAAGAGGGTTAGTGGGGGATTTTCCCGTAAAAAATTGAAAACTATTCGGAGCACCTGCAGAGGCATTTATAGTCAAGGTTTGGCCAGGAGTTCCCAATTGACTAGGAGAAGTTCCTCTTGGAGAAACATTACGTCGCCTCAATTCTGCAAATAAGAAAGCATTTGTATTAATTTCGGCGTCTTAAAATCTTTATACTTTGCAAATATTTTAAGTAAGCAATTTTAAACAAGAGTTTGGATAGAGTTTTATACTCTAAAACTTGATCAATAACATTAACAAATAATTATTTTGAAAAATTTAACTAGTTATATAACCTTGACACTTTACTAAATATACCAAAAAAAATTATTTTTATTAAAATAATTTCATATTTTAAATCTAAATAAGATAATGTAATTAACCTCTTAATGGCATAAAATAAACAAATGGAAATATTAACAACTTTTTACATTAAGAAATTTGATATTATAATTTCTTTTTCCTTGTATGACTTAGTTTTAAAAACAAAAACCATAAAGAAAAAAAAAATTTTTAATTCTTTTGATATATTCTAAAGCCTGCATATCAAAAATAATAAATAAAAAGATAGGAATTTTAAAAACTTAAATTTAGTTAATTTATTAAATTAAGAAGGATTTAAAACACTAAATCAATAAAAACAAATTTTATTAGAATTTTAGTTCAAAATTATTTTAAAATAGCCTTTCATGGAAAAACTAAAATATTATATATATATAACTTAGAATATGAAAGCCCAAAGCAAAAAATTCCAAAGTCAGTTAAATTTTTAGTTAGTAAAAATTCCATAGAAAAAATATTTGCATATTACTGTTTTATCACATATGAAATGGAACATCTAGTCACACATAATTTCAGATTATAAAAGACATTTCAGAATAAATATCAAATTCATATCTGAAGATATTATTTATCACAAAGAAGAATTCATATCTGAAGATATTATTTATCACAAAGAAGTATTTCGGGTGGAAAAAAAAATGATAAAACTTTCAGAGGAAAGCTCCCATAGAAAAAAATAAATATCCTTTATAAAAATGACAAAAAGAAACAAGAAAATTATTAGTAATGCAATACAAACTTAATAAATTGTCAATGACATGAATTCAAAAATATATCAAAGTCTGTATTGTTTAAATATTCAATTTGTATTGTTCCATATAATTTGAATGGCAGGTTTAACAAGAATAAAGATCAAAATAAAAATAGTGCTTAGCAGCCTTCAGTATAAAATTTAATGAAAAATAAACAAATTATTATATTACTTAATGTAAAAGTTAGTTGACAAAAATGGAATAAAAAAAAATATGTTCTCAAAAGATTAAGAAATGAGTAAGATAAAATGACATTGAAAAGATAATCCATATTGCAATAAGTAGATACTTTAAAGCATCTAAAACAGTTCAATGGTGTCTTTACAACAATGAAGAAAATGATTAAATATCCCATACAACATTAGATTATCAAAGTATAAATCATAAGAATAACATCATAACCTATTTCTTCATCAAATAATTGAGGTAAAAATATTTTCATAAGACAGTTTCATTTGAGTAAATTATGGGTTTATTTATTTTTTATTGTTCATAAAATCTTTTGATTATTGCTAGGTAAACACATATCCAAATTTACAGTTTCAACTAAACAATTCCAGTTACAAAGTAAATTCCATCCTTTTTAATATTAAAAAAGTTTCTAATTACAGACAAAGAAAAAAAATGTATGTATCTATTGCTACCAACATGTCTTTTTCTCTCAAGGAATATGAATATTTCAAGCATAAAAAAATATTATGTATGCTCTTTTTAATTCAATGAAGTGTTTAACCAGATCAACAAAAGAATACATTTTATTAATTTTTAAAAAATGGTTTTAAAAATACAGAACATACCCATTTCACCAAACGACCCTTTTAAGGATGGTGTTGGTGGAGCTTCGATAGCAGGTTTGGGCTCAAAAATCTAAAAGACGATATATATATTTATATCACAGAAAATTTAAAAAATGAAAGGGGACAAATTATTTAAATATAAAAAAATTATTCATTCTTAAATTTATTATCATTTTACAAATAATATAAATATTATTACACAAAAATCACAATTTAAAAAAATAGAAAAAAAAAAATCCTATAAGCATAAAATCTCTAAATATGCTTTTATTCCTTACTAATTTCTTAATAAAACTCATTTCAATTTCTATAGTATGAAATCAAATTAGGTAAATAAAATAAAGTCAGGATAAATAGCACAAAGGGCTTAAATTAGATTAAGAGAAAAGCAACATAAATAACATTTTTGTAAGATTTATTGTCTATTTTAAATTTTATTTAATTTTTCATAGTAGCATTAGCTAAATCCCAAAATAAATGCAATTTTATTATGAAAACTAATAATTAACTCAAAGTGATATTCAACAGGAAGATAATTTCAATGCAACCTTTGAATTTTTAAAATAAAATTAAGTTTAAATGAAGATAGATATAAATTTATCTCTGGAGCTATGTCAGATTTACTGCAATATTTATTCTAAGCATAAAATTAAAATGAGAATTCTCTTTTCATACTTTCTTCACTTACAAAAGCTATTATATATTTAATTACTTAAACAATAAGTATTTGGTACTCTTTCTTCACTGCTACCCAGAACATAATCATATTTCTTTCTTAATTAGGCATAGAGAAGAATCAATCAAAAGTTCATTCAATTTTCTTTTTTCAAGTACAATTTTTCAATTTTTTTTATTTAACATCCATCTGCATCACTACATACTGAGAAATATTGTTTGAGAGAATTACAGTCTTATTATATGAATGTCACTATGTTTATTTTAATATTTCATTTGAGATTTTAATTCCTTATATCTTCTGGTTTCTACCAATATTACTTTCTTGTACTCTGAACTGGTCAGTCAAATATTCACAAAGGATATATGTATCACAGGTTAGGGATCTATCTGCTCTTTGATAGAATAAACGAATATTATATTCAAAATATAAAAATCAGTTTTTCCGATCTGAAACTTTCAGAAATTCATAAATAGGAATATAAAATATAAATATTAAGATGGAAACGATATAAATTTTAGAAAATTAAATTTATATTATTAAATAAATATTCACTTTTCTGTGATAAGCTGGATCATATTTTTCAAGCAATTCTTTCACAACTTTGTAAGTTTCAGTTTCCATTGCAAATTCCAATAAAGACTTTTTTCTCTTTTTGAGTTCAAGTAAATTTTCCTCATTATGTCGTATTTTCTGAAGAAAGTACCACTGGAGAAATTTCTTTAAAATATAAAGTCTGAAAAAAAAAAAAGTAAGACAATGGCTTAAATGTTGCAATGGAAAACTGTAATTTAAATAAAAATTCAATCATTATTTATAGAGATATTAAAATTCAAAATGAGATAATAGATTTCAAGCTCATACTCCTAAAATAAGCATTTCTTGAATTGGTTCATAAGCAATTCAAAATCTAAAGACAATGAATGGACTTATAAATTTGCTTATTTGGAAGATATTTTATAATTTTGAAAAGCCTTCCTTACATTCATTATACAGAAATATAATATAATAAAAAATTATCAATATCCATGCTTACAATTTGTATTGCAGGGTAAATTCTTAATTATGCATACAAAAAATTAAATTAAAAAAACTTCTTGACACATGGTTTTTATTAGTATGTAAAAAAAAAAAAAAAAAAAAAAAAAAACAGATTTTTTTTTTTTTTATCAAAATAAAAAATATATTAGTGCTGAAAGGAAATTAAGCCATAATGAATATTCCACAAAAGAAAATTCTGCAACAAACATTAAAAATTAAAATATATACAATGAATTTATTTAAAATTCCAATCAACTTACAATATTCTTATCAATGATCATTTTCAGTTTGATATCCATTGCCTTTATTTTTTAAAAGATATTTATTTCCACCTTTTAAAAATAAGAATAGAAGTATATTTTTAAAAATTAATTCTTATTATCTTAAACTTTTTATTTATTGAAATATTTCATTCTTATTCAATTTCTTTTTGTCTTTTCTTTCCTCTCAGAATCACAAAGCCTACTATCAAATGGCAACTCTTGTATGAAATCCAAATTCATCATATAACTGATTGTTAAGTTTTGAAACTGAAAAACTATATTATCATTGGAACATATAAATGTGCAATATTTTAGAACTTTGGAATATCAGGAAGCAAGCATTCAAAAAATAATAATAAAATCAATAACAGAATTCATCCTTGTAAGATGTATGAATTCAAATTAAATATAAAGGCAGAAAGAAAGGCTTTTAACTGTATATAATAGCTAGTGTTTAATACAATATAATCCCAAGATATCATTACTATCATAAACAAAAAACATCTTTTGAATAATAATTTATTCAATTAAATTATGTACGTAAATTTTATGCTTTCATAAAATTTCATCAAGAATAATGCAGGAAATTGCATAACATTGCAGGAAAGAAGATATATTAATAAAATGGAAGATTAATTATACTTACAAAAATGGAAAAATAACAAAAGGAATAGCATAAATAATGCGCTCTTTAGTTGTTATTGGATAAGAATAGAAGAGAAACACACAGGCTACAATAATGTATAGCAGTACTGAATAAAATACAAGAGATCCAACAATTGCTTTTTGTTGAACTTCAGTGCTTCGCTTATATTCTTCTAAAGCATCAATTTCCTAGAAGAGAAAAACATTACATAAGAATATTACCACAGGATTTTACTACTATTTATTACCTTAAACATCTGTAATTTTAAAGATATAAAATATACTACACTTTTAGATTGAATTCTGATATTCAAAAATTCAGAGTAATGATTCATAGAAAAATCTGTTATGTATTTTATGAAAAATTTACGTAATATAAAATATCATAGTATTTTTAAGTATTAGATTATATAATTCAAAAGAGCACAACAAAATTAGCATGATGAAGAAAAAAAAAATTGAATTTAAAACAGCCGTATTAAAAAGAAGATAGAATTTTAAATTTCCATCATTATCCATAATAAATTAATTTATACATAGATAAATAAATTCAATAAATAATTTCTCAAGATTTCTCTCTCTCTCTCTCCCTCTCTCTTTTTTTTGTAAATGTTTCATATAGTTAAAAATTAAAACCACCTAATTAGAATAATTTAAATCATAAATAAAAATCACTCACTAATAATTTCTTTTCACAGTGGCATTTTTCTCACAACTATAATATTTATAATCAAATATAACTTTCCTTCTTAGTTATTTTTATGACCAGCAAAAGATATTGAGATACAAATTTTAAACTGATTGATGTAACAAGATATTTTTTTATATACAAAAGATGTAAGATGTCACACTGTCAATTTCTTTAGAAAACTATGTTTAAATAAAAAAAAAATTAAAAAAAACAGTACATTAAAAAATTTAAATTTTTCTTTCTTTCTTTTTTCCTAATCTCTATAAACCTATATTCATTCATTTCACTTTATTTTTAAATATTGCTAGCATTGTATTTTTTTCTCACTTTAACAATTTTATGTTGTTTTTGTTTAGTTCATGAATTAACATTTGTAAAATTATTGATTACACACTAAAAAGGAAATTAAATATGAAATAAACTAAATATATTTATATCAAAACTTTCACCTATATTATAACTCCAAAAGCAATAAAAGTATATTATAAAGAGTAAAGAAGTACCACTTCATAAACTGAAATATTAAAAATATTTATGGGTTTTCTTCATTATAGCTAACAAATTAAAAAATACAAACAGGTAATGAAAACTTTTTAAAAAAATTCAGTTTTATAATATTTGATATATACTTTCAAGAAAATTAATATCATCAATTTAAAAACAAGTAATATTAAAAAAATTTAATTAAATTCCTACTTAGGTCAACAAAAAAAATTATTTTAGTTACTTTTTATTAAATAATTATCAAAAAAAATTATTGATTTTCGCAAGAATTGAACTTGCATTCTTCACCTTCACGTGAAAAATACCAAAATCTTTGCATTTTACCGATTGAGCTACTGCCCGTTGATTTCAAATTTCATTAAAAATTGCTAAAACTCTATTGAAAGTATTAAAAATTAATTAAATTTAATTAATGAATTAATATTTGAAAAACAGTATTAACATCAAGTGTCATCCACTACAATTTCTAGTTTAAAATTCTACTAGTTTAAAAAAATGCATTTGAACTTGAGTGGATGAATAAAAAGTATTTTATGAATGACTGAAAATTTGAACAAGATATATAAATATATATAGGGAGAGTGTGAACTAATAGCAGGAATTGAAAAAAAAAAGCATTTTTAACATTAATATTGTACATTTTTTTTTTCAAACATAAGCAATAAAACAATATAGTTACCTTCTGAAGGTCCTCCAAAAGCTCTTTAGTTGAAGGTTTAGCCTGAAATTTTTTTCAAATTATAAATACAATATTCTTCTGCAAATTAAAACATTCATTTTGTTTGAATATAAATTTCCAGTAATTTTTCTCTTAATCTGTGCATTAAAAAGTATGTAAACAAAATATCAAAAAATGGAAAACCATCAACTTAACCTTCTTACTTTGAACTTTTTAAAATGATTAGTTACTGTATATATGTAGATTCAAACAAGGAAGAGATTTGAATCATATATGCTAAAAAATAGTTGCTTAATCTCCAAATACCTTTACAATTGCTCATATGATTTTTAAATTTATCTAAAAAGAGTTTTCGAATAAAATGAGAAAGAATCTAAATTTTTATCCTAATTAATCTCTATAGATATGAGAGAAAAATTATAAAACAGCATGTTATCCATTTTTGCCTTCTTACTGAAGTCAAATATCTAGATCAACAAAAGGAGGTCATATCAATAATAAACATGCCTCAATTTGCTACTTTGCTGATAAGTGGACAAAAATAAATACTTAAGTAGAAACTGGAAAGGAAACATAATTTTTTTAAAAGTTTAATTAAAAATAGATCTTGATAAAAAAAAATCAATTTTTCTATGCAAGCAAATATAATGAATGTTATAAATATTAAGAAACACTTTTATGGATTATTGATGTTTAAATTTGACTTAAGAAAATAATACAGTCACCATGTAGAATTTTTTTAAAGCAATAACTCACCAAATTTCTAAAACAATAAATTCCATAAAAGATTAGATTATAATATTAAATAATGTTAAAAACTGACGGATGACAAAAGCTTAGAGAACTTGGTGATTTGACATTCCATATTCAATTCATACGTTATTTAATCTCTTTCATGACATTTAAGAATCAACTGTAACTAATGTAATACTGTAATTTTTGGATCTGCTTGCAACAGAGAAATTCAAGCTACAAAGGTTACATAAAAATATGATACTCCATATTCTGTTTCATAAATAAATTAATTTAGGACCAAAAAAAAGAATCATAAAAATAGTATGTTAAGCTTAAATTACTATCATTATTTTTTTTTATAATGCAATATTTTTAAACAAATAAAAATAAGCTTATATGTTATTTAGAATGATAATTTTTCTAAAATTTTAATAAAAAAATTATCTTACCAATATTTGTCCAATATTATTAGTATTGTATTTTTCTTAATATTAAAAAAAAATATTTTCAAATTAAGTTCCAATTATAATATTGCACAAACAACTATATTTGTAAGTATGTGTTAAAATATTAATAATATTGAATATACTTATTTATTTAATAATTTAAAAATTATTTTCATCAAAAATCAAAATAAGACCTTAATAAATTTTGCATGAATTTTAAATGTAGAGGTGTAAAAAAATGGATAATTTCAACTTCTTGAAAAAATAAATGTTTGCTTAGAAAGGACAATTCATTTTGTATGAAATGTGCAAATAAAAAAATAATTCTGATAAAAAATTAGAAGTTGTTCAATAATTAATGCAAAAACTTCTCTCAGATGAGATTATTCTCTCATAGTGTATGAAAGTTAGATTTTAATATGTATGTAGTAAGATATTTGATCAAGTTGATGCATATCAAGTTGATTTCATCAAGTTGATGCATAATATTTTTGCAACAGAAATAATTTAATATTTCAAATCTCATTTTGTTAAAAGGAAGCATGAAACTATTTATCCTTTATAATCAAGCAATTAATTATTTAATTATGAATTATCAGGTAATACTAAGCGTAAAACTTTTTTATATTTATATGTAATAATACAAAAACAATGGTGTAAAGATGCACTATATAATTAAAATGATTCATTAATACCCTTCAGAAACAAGCAAATACTTGAAAATCATATTGTTTAAAATATTTTGTTTAGGAAATAAAAATAACAGTGAATAAAAGAAGGAATTAAAAATTCAAATTTATGAGTCAGGACAAAGATAAACAGTAAATAAATTTATAAAGTGAATGCAATTTAGTTTTTATTTAAAATTGCTTTTTTATTTAGCTTTTTTTAGATTAATTTAAATTTAGCTATAAAAAATTAGCTATTTAAAGAAGTATTGGATGTTTTCCAACCTAGTTGGATCAAGAACTTTTCCCTTGGCTTACTCCCAGATATTTCAGTAAGGTCATGGAAGTAAGCTTTAGAAAACAAGCATGAAAACAGTGTCAAATTTAAAGCAGCATTGATGCTTAGTAATATTTTGTTTAATAAAGCATATAATTTATCATATTGGCTGAAACTATATCTAGTGTGTTTTAAAAGTGTGAAGAATTTAAAAAACCTTCGTAGAAATATATAAAATTATAATGTTTATAAAAATATAGCATAAATTAATCTTAATAAGAATGAACAGAAATTATAGATTTCTATTTACATATCTAAAATAAAGCAATTTATAAGAACATTAAAAAAACAATCGTCGAATATAATGCAATGCATTATACACGTCACAGAAAAAAATTAAAATTCATATTGATTTTTTTTTTTTTTGAAGGAATCACGAAACTCAGACGATTAAATAGTTTGTACAAGGGTATAGTTGTAAAGTTTAAATCAGATACCATAACAAATAAAAAAAATTTAATTTAAATGACAAAAATTAAAGAAATATTCATATAGGCGAGAATAGTAGCTTATAAAGCATATTAAATTTCCAAACTAAAAATGAACACTGTATTCATAGCTTTCAGTAGCTGAATACGTTGGATAAAATATTTTTAAATATTACAAAATCAAAACAGAAAATAACAAACAAATAAAAGTCATGCGCTTACCCGGAATCGGGAAAATATAAGTCCCATTTTCCCAGTATCTGCTCACATCAAGTAAGAAAATTTCAAAATTTTCATTGAAAACCAATTCAGCTGAAATATATCCAATCTCGGAAACTGCAACAAAAACAGCATAATGACGTTAAATAGCAATTAGCCAGCACTGTTTATCAACTTTTCCGCAAGTGAGAATCAAAAATGAAATTTTACGCCGACCACGGGAAAACTGAGAGCCACCTTGGAAAGAAAACTATCTACCAGGGTGAAAAAAATATCAATATTCTGCCGTCTTTACAGCAAACAAATTGAATACGAAATTTTAGTGAATAATTTAGAAATTTTATAAAGTGGTTAGAACTATTTAATGTATGTATACTATTTTATACACTTTTGGAACGTTTATCAAAATCTTTTCCCTTGCACTAAAGTTTACCGTTCCAAAACACAGAGTTTCACGGTATTTGTACCTGATACAGTTTGTTTACACGGCTTCCAGTCAAATGTTTGAAATGATATTATGCAATGATCAAATTAAATTTTACCGATTAAATTAACTATTCAAAACTTTAATTCTATCGTCATTTTGTTTGATAAAGTTTAATTTTAAAATTTTCGTTGAATAAAGAAAAAAATTATTAAAGTTATCAGTGATGGATCATATTTATTCGGTTCTCAGACGAGTAAATGCTAATGTTTCCCTGAATACTGACTGGTTAGTACACTCATTCTCTTGTAATTCAGAGACAAATTGAATTAATAATTGCATATTTCAGTACCAAGATTTTGCATTAATTCAAATGAATTATATCTGATTAAAATGAGTATGAAAAATGAACGAACTTATATTTGTATCTGAAATACAAAAGCCGCATGTTGCTTTACCAATATATGCATGACAAATGAAAACAAAAAATATGTGCAGGCAATATAAAATTATATATATAATTAAAATTTCGTAAATATTTCATTTCTTACTATAAGATTCACTTTTAAAATTAGGTTAACACTTTTTTTGAAAAAAAGCATATTATCTTTTGTTAATAAGCTAGCTTTTTTTTTTTAAAGCAGTTAAATATTTCCTCAGGGAAATTTTAGTAAAGTTATCACTGCTTGCCAGCTAGATAGAAATATTTAACACCTTGAAATAATATGTGATTGAGCATATTTGTATGTCTTATAGCTAAGTAGTTGACTAGATTTATAAAAAAGCAATAAATCCTTTATAGATCACAAGAATTCTTTTCGGAATTTTAAAAAGGTTTCAGAAAAAATGGCTTGTTCTAGAAAGAAAAGTGATTATTATTATTATTATTAATGTCTATTTTCTTATATTTTCAGATTAAATTAAAACCTCTATAAAAATTTTATTATATTGTGTCATAAATCTTTGTTATTTGATTCATGATTTCTTTTTACTTTGATGTGCTTAAATGAAATCAATATATCTTCATTTGATATGCATACCTATTAATTACAATACTATTTAATAATCCAATATGCATCTTGCATGAGAAAAAGAGTATAATGTCATATCATAACATAATATGACATTATAGATATTCAGTGACTTTCAAAGTTTATTTTTATATGATGGATACATTTTATATTTTTGATTTTATTTTGTCTTTGTTTTATTTTAAAAATTGCATTGTTTTATTATATATAATAAACCAAGGCATTGTCGTACATTGTATTTTTCAGGCTAAATAGAAAGGGCCTCTATAGAAATTTTTATTATATTGTGTTATAAACTGAAATTGATTTATAATGTCTTTTTACTTTTGTATGCTTAAATGAAAACAATATCATAGAACAATATCATATCATATAGATAGATATTCAATGTTATACTTGTTATCTGATTGAGACACTTATACTTTTAATGACATGCTTTTGTTTTATTTTTAAAATTGTATTGTTTTAGTATGTTACACAAACAGAGGCATTGCCTTACAATAGTTATATTCTCTCGTTCTCTCTTTTAAATAAGATGATAAGAATTCTTTCCAAAATTTATTCATTTTAAATTTTAGAATTCTAATTGGTTGTAAATACATTTCTTCTGCATCACATTTCCAAAATTTATTCAATTTAAATTTTAAAACTCTAATTGTCTGCTATTACATTTCTTCTGCATCACATAGAGATGACTTTCAAAATCGATGAAAAGCATTTTTGTAAGTAATTTCAATGCATTTACCATATGTTCCATACTGAAAAATTGATTAAACTCACCGACTAGTATAAATTCAGATAGCTTTGGAAATATATAAAAGTATTTATACTCAGTAATTCAAATTCCAGTTATGAAATTTTGTTATGTTTTTGTTCTTGATAATTCACTGTATCAGAATAGAAGGAGAGTTTATATTAAGAAACAAACAATTTTTGAGTCTAAATTTTTTTAGTTAGTAATACTTTAGTAAGACAAAAGTGTAAGTATTAATTATTTATATTTTATATAGAAGAAGAATATAAAAGACATATATATCTGAACACTACAGATTACACAATTTTAAAACTAAGCTTATGAGGAATCGGAGGCCATTTCCTATTGGAATTTTTTTAAAGATATGCATTTCTGTCATAGGCATTAAGTCAGTGATTCTCAACCTGTGGGGTGCCCCCCCCTAGGGCGACACAAGCACACTAGAGGGGGGGCACAAGAATATCCAAAAGAAAATATTATTTTAAAAAATTGATTAACTGACTAAAAGGAAAGCACACATACACATAGAAAGCAAAATACATTTCGACATATTTAATAACTTATTAAAGTAAAACAATTTACTAAATGAAAACCTACTTAATCAAAACATACTAAATTAAAAATAAATGTAATAATTATTAGTGACTTTCTTGGGCCTGTCTTGCAGAGCAAGTTTTTCGAAGGAAGGCTTAATATTAGAAATAGCCACTCTCAGTTCTGTTTCTATATTTTGTATTCAAAGAAGCCACTGCAGAAAATCCAGTTTCACAAAGGTAGGATGTTGAAAATGGTAATAGAATGTGAAATGCCCTTGTGTTTAGTGCTGAAAAATCATCCTTACACCTGCCCAAAATTGAAATAGTGATTTATTACTAAATTGTCTTTTAGTTTCGCCACTTGTCATGAAGTCTATGAATTTTTCTTCCTCATCAATTAAGAGTCCTTCGGGAGTCTTATCATTTCTCTAACCCACTCGTAACTTGCTATCAGCTTGTAGTCAGCAAGAAAATACTTTTTAAAATTCTTTGCCAGCATGGCTTAAAGGTTTTCAATGGTTACAAAAACAACTTTTACATGTTCTTCTTCAGCCTTGTAAGTTTTAGTACAATCATTCACATTTGCAAACGTTAGGTTTTTGCTTTAAATTTCTGCTCTACAATTCCAATTTTCTACAAAAAGCATTAACTTTATCACTCCTATCCAACATATGTGTATTTGCTCCTTGGAGTTGAAGATTCAAGTTATTTAATTTCTCGAATATGTTGAAGAAGTACCTCAATTTCATCACAAATAAACCATTGCAGAAATTCTCGGCCTCCGGTCTGTTTTCTTGTGATTTCTTCTCTTTATTCATAAACACGTTGCAAAAATTTCCCACGTGATGACCATCTTGCCTCGCAATAAAATAGTAACGCTGAATGTACTAAACGCATGTCTTTACAAAGTGCGGAAAAGATTCTCGATTTCAGGGGTCTCATTTTTATATAATTTACTACGGTTACAACCTTAGTTAACACAATATTCAGACCAGGACTCATTGCTTTCAAAGACAAAGCTTCTCTGTGGATCATGCAATGTGTGCACTGAGGTGATTTTTGTTTTACAAGTGCCTGTACAACATTTTTGAGCAAATGATAAACAGTGGCCTTTCTTTTTCATTTACTTCAGCACTGGTAAATCCAAAATTTAAATATTCTTGAGAATATTTTCTTGATTTTATTTTCGGAACCATGTTTGTTTGAGTATTTGTTGATGCTTGACTATCGTTTACTGCTTGCTTACTTCCGCTTAAAAATTTATCCATGAGTCTGCATAAATCTACTGCGGTGAATATTTGATATGGTGAATTGCAATTAACACGAAAACATATATAACATACACATTCACTATAGATTTGATAGTGATAAAAGGATCGATTCGAATGAGACTGGCTGGAATTGAAACTTGTGTTATCGAACATTTTCCTTCTTCCTATGAGAAAATATTTGCCCCGCACATGCTCGAGATGGCATAGGTCGTGTGGATTCACTTCCACAAACATAGCTTATTTTTTTCACTTCTGTTTAGTCATGCTTCTGTTTTAATTTCTTTTTTTATTCGAAAAAATGTATTCCTAGTTTCTAAATTCAGCTCATCCCGTCTAGGTTAACTTTCATTAACGAATTTTTCTATTTTCATATTCTTTTAACATTATCTCTCTGTTTGGCTTTCATTTCAAATATAATATTTAAATTTTCCCCACTTTCATTTGCTTCATCTGTTCACCGCCCGCTTGGTTTCTCGCCAACGTTGGCTCGCTTTTAATCTTGTTTTGACAGTTAGTTAAAAATAATTTTAAAACAAAATCCAAAATACTCAATATATATTATTGTTGTATATATTTTATTGTAAGCAGAGGCCGCAATGAAAATTATGATTGAAAACTGACCCGCAAATACTGAAAGGTTGAGAAACGCTGCATTAAATGAATTAATATCCACCCTTGAATGGACAAGTTGAATTAACTGTAAGTTGGGAAAGGAAAAATAAGTTGTTTGAATAGGCATGAAACATGCAAATCATTACATAAAATTTTATTTAAAAAAAGCATTTTAATAACAAATTAATTACAATATTCTCGTTATAAGATTATTGTAATGAAATCATAAGATGAGAATATTATAATGATATTGCTAAACTTTTATTCTTGTTTTCTAGTAGAATTCTTGTTTTCTAGTTTTGGTTTATATCACTTCTGATATTAGGCTATATATTAGTTATTTGATGTATCTATTTGAAATGACATTTTTGGAATTTTGCAAACATTTATTGTATAAATATGGTATTGAAGTTACTTATATTTTTTAAAATTAGTTATTCTTATTAAGTAAAAGACATGCTGTTATATTTGGTAAATGTTATAGTATAAATATTCCACTACCGAATTTCAAATTACTTTATATTATTGGGTACTTTTTCATTATACCGGTGCAAATCTTGCCAAGCAGACTTTTTGGCTACAGCACATGGTCGCCGGAACAAATCACACCAAGCAAAAGGTTACCAGCAACAATATTCCATTTGGCGTTGGTTGCATCATTATTGCCAACTTTATCGCCTGCGCCAGTATAAGGGAAAGTACTTATTATTGATAACTTTAAATGATACAAAAATTTTACATTTTTGATATTTATCAAAAAAAAAAATGAATAAAATTTTCAACATATTTGAAGTTTGTATGAAATTAGTGTAATTAAAAATATTTCAAAGTTCCTTAAGGATGTTAGTTGTAAGATGTCCTGATTAATTAATTTGGTATAAATTTTAGTCGAGTTTTATAATTAAATTATTTTTTAAATAAAAAGTTTGATTTTAGTTTACATAAATTATGAAATTCATGCATATTGCAGATTCTCTAGTAACCTGTTTCTTATAGGATTACAGAAGGAAAATCAATTCTTTCAGTTTCTAGTCGAAATACAGTTGCATTTACTTCAAACACTGATCTCCATGATGGGACAGCTAAAATATCAAAAGTCCATGTATATGTAGCTGATTTAAATATGCCATGGGAGGCTTATGAGTAAGTATTGGAGCAAGAAAATTAAATATCATAATTAGAAAAAACAAGTTATAAGTATATAGTTATACGAAATAGATATAATTAATGTTGTATTAAATTCACTATTTAAGAGAATCACTAAGAAATACTGATTAAGCATGCATGCATTAAATGGACCATTAAGAAATTACATTAGTTCGATCAAATTATTAACAAATTACATGTAAAATCTAGTTTATTTTTACTTTTTTTTTCCCATAATAGAAGTTTAACTAATTGATACGACCACATGTTTGGATCTTATATGATTAAATATTGTTTTTATGGTAATTATTATTATTATAATTATTAAAAAAATAAAAGGAAGAAATCTCATAATGCTTAATGAGTTAACTATTTCATAGTATATTTTCATTTTTCTAGTGTGACATATATTTTTATTCTTTATAAATGAATGTGATATTATCCTTTAATACAAAATCAAACCTGGTTTTTCTCTGAAAAACTCCAATGTTATATTATAAAATCTATGAATTATTATAATTTTACTATTAATATTATACTTTAAACAAGTGAAGCCGCAATCTATTATTGCATGTAAGTGTACCTAAAAGCATCTTATCATCACAATTGGAATTTAAATTATATAAAATTGAGTTTTTTTAGCTGCTTAAGAGATTTTGAAATAACTATTTTTAAGTGTTTTGCATTTAATTTGTATGAAAAAGCTGTTGTCTTGTAAAATGTATATTATGCTAAAATAGTTTTAAGTAAAATTTAATATATTCAAACTTACCATCATACTTAAATAACTCTAAATTTCTTCCTTCCTCATCAAGAGGTCCATATGTTGCTCTGTGATCAGTAACATTTAGGTTTCGACTTAATATTTTCTAAATTATTTTGGGTTAAAAATGTATATATAATTAAATTGCCTTTGCATTTCTTTAATAGGTTTTATAATTAAATTTATTTTGAATAAGATAACATAGTATACAAAAAATTTTTATGGATTATGAAACTTTTATGCAAATAAAACTTGCATTATGATATTCTCCTTACTTTTACTACCATGCAATGACAGAAATGTAGATTTTATTATAGAAAAGTTGCTATTCAAAGATAAATTAATATAAAAAATTTTATATAGAAATGTGTGCGTGTTATGCTATGTGAGCTCAAATTTTAATTACTTGTGAGGTAATTTTTAAATCATGATTTAACAATATAAAGAAAACAGTATTAATTAATTTTTATCTATATTTTCCAAGATATAGGTTAAATATACAGTAAAAATTCAAATTATATTCTGATTTAAATTATTAATTCTTGGTCCAAAGATGATTTTAGGAAAGGAAAAGAAACAGTTTTAAATCGAAAGAAAGATCTGTTTTTAATGTTTGATAATTTTGGTAAATACTATATACTCAATAAATAAATAATTAATATCTGTAATAAATAAATGATCAACTTCAGTACATAAACAGAATGGACTACTTTGAACACATTAATTGTACAATTTAACATTTTCGTACTTATCAAAACATATTTAATCACAGGAACACCTTTTTTATTATGTTTTGCTTTATAATAATTAATTAGTCAAATTATCATTCATTTTATATTACGTGAATAGGAAATTCAAAAGGAAAGAAAAATTCGAACAATAAACTAACTTGAACTTACTGCATATGTGTATATATATATCATTATTATTGAACTCACTGCATATTTTATAGTCTTTATTTAAGATTCTTTTGTTTTATTACATTTCAGAGTCCTTAGTCATGGCGAAGATATCACATGTTTAGAATGGGATATAAGTGCTACCAAATTATTGATTGCTGATGCTGTAGGAGGTATTCAAGTTTGGGGCATGAAAGTTTGTAATTTTAAATTATCTAATGGATTTATTTATACAGATTATCTATCTATTGCCAGATATTATTTTATGTGACTGTAAGTCAAAAAGTTAATTGTAGTATAAAAGACATTGCTTTTATTTTTTAATCATATTATTTAATATTTTTTTAAATATCAAAAACAATAATCAATATGTAAAATACCTTAATTATTGCTTGATAGCTCTTGTATGTTTCAATCTTTTTGTCAATATTTTATCAGTAATTAATAGAATTGAACCTTTTGAGATGTACTGGCTAATGAACTTTTTTTGTGTTACTCATTTGCATAGTGCTTATAATTATAAAGTTTCATCATAGTCCCAGTTTATTTGTAACCATTGCAAAAATAATTTTTCTTATAAAATGCAACATTAAAATCACATTTGATGAATATGTGAATTGTGATATAAATACTATTAGTTTGAAGTTTTTTACAGTTGATGAAAATTATAAAAGGCAAATTTTCTAGTGTTAAAGTAAGCTATGACATAAGGATACGAAGACTTTCCTCTTAAAAAACAATAGACTCCTTCAAAAACTTAGAAATTTTTATTATTTGACAAAACACTAATGAAATATTTGATGAATTCCATTTAATTTATAATATTGTATTTAATACTGCTAGGCAATCAATGTATTAATTGATAATGAATTTTTTAAAAATACACCCACTGTTATATATATAAATCATTCTATAAAATGAGAAATTATGACTAGTAAACAAGATTTTTTGTTAGTATGATAAATCTTTGATTCAATTATTATTTTCAACTCTGAATAATATTATAAAATAACCTTAAAAAAACTTTAAAGTTATTATTTTCAAAATGAATTTGAATCAGTAGCATTAAGTTTCAAATGTGTCCCTTTTCCTTTATACATCATTTCAAGTCAGTCTAGTAAAATGGGGCCAGGTTATCAAATAGGTAGATGCTTAGATAACTGCTTAGTGGCTCTGTAATTTTTTTAAATTGATTTTTTCAGAGTATTTATTTTTCTTACTTATTCAATTTATCATAGTCATATACTTGAACCTATTCAGTTATTACCTATTCAGTATTTTTTTAGTTAGCTGATTCACCCATAAGTCAACAGCTTTTTAAAATTTTGTATTTAAGCATTTAGAATGCATAGAAAAAAAAATTTATAACTTTTTCTTTATTCAAAAAAAAAAGAAAAAGAATCAAATTTTTTATATGCAAGATACTGAAGGACAACTGTGTGAAAGCAACCATTATATATAT
>JAPMOR010089602.1:209580-292789 GCA_026543865.1 Argiope aurantia | reverse complement strand
AAAGTGTCAAATTTTTTAATCCACTTTGCAAAAAGGAATGTCAAATTAACCAGTCAACATAAAGAAGGTACCACTAATGTAATTATGTTGGGTATAATGTGACTTGCTATGCTTTGATGAATCTGATATGCCAAAGTTGTTTTTTTAAATTCTTAAAGGGATAAATACAATTCAACAAGCATATAAAAAATGTACATCTATTTTTACAAAATATACCATTTTTGGCTTTAACTTTGATTAAATTTTTATTTCCTAATAATATATTTTACCTATGAATTCTTTCTCTTCCAATTCTATTAATTTCCAATAAAAAGGGGGATGAGATCTATGTCAAATATTTTTTGAGGCAAAGAAAAGAAAAGTACATAACAAGTTTATTAAAGATGGCTTTAAACTTCTGAGACTTATTTTTACAAAACTTCCAAGAAATCTGTCACTGTTTCCCTTCACTTTAGCAAGTTACTTTATAAAATTAGTATTATTTGTATGTATTATCTGTATTTACATTGTGATTATTGAAATTATAAAAATTTATTCGCATCTTTTTCTTATTTGCCACAGGATTTCCTTTTGAATGAGTGGGCACAAATTACAACTACTGCATTTGAAGAATATATCCTTGCTGCTGCCTGGTTTCACAATGGCAAGAAGGTAATTATTTCAAAATTTTGTTTCTTTCATTAAATCTGTAATGTTGTGAATTAACTCATGGTAATGTATAATGGTGTAAAGAATGTATAAACGGAAGGAGCTATTACAGGTATTATTTTGATATTATGAGTTTTTGTTTTTCAGATATTTTACATTTTATACTATTTAATAATTAGTTTGCTTTAATTTTTGTAATAAGATTTTGCAGTATATTTCATTGATTTGAAGCTTGCTTTGTTAGTGTGAAAATAGCAATTCGTCTTTATAATTGAAATTTCGAATGGTCATTGTAAAATTTGAATAATGCATAAAAGATATTTCTCAAAAAGTTTTATTTTCAGAATTTAACAGTAAACTTTAGTTTCAATAAATATTTATTAATGCACAAAAGAAATTTCCATTAGAAAATCTAAAATTGAATTAATTAAATGAATGATCCAAAAAGCTTATATCTGATTATATTTGTATCTTTTAGATTGCTCTTAACATGGAGAAGAAAGATAATCCATTGTATCTGGAAAAATATTCATTCATCCGTTTTAATCCATCATTAAAACAGTTTGGTAGTAAACCCAGTGAAGGATTGATTGCTATAACAACAACTGGCATGGTGAATATGTTTTTTAATCTTTATTTTTTTATAATTTCATTATTTTTCTTCTAATAGTGAAATATTTATAAAATAATCTTGTCAATGTCTCATGACATTTATCTTGAATTAACTTTGCCATTTATTGTAGCTTATTTCATCCATTTTGTAAATAAATGTAAATTTTGCTAATTTGTGATAAATATTTTAGCTTGGAAAGAGAAAAATATTATTAGTTGCCTACTGTTGTAATTAATGGGGAAAATCTTTCCTAATAATCATAACTTAATAAGTTTTATTAAGTTCTGATTATTAGGAATGAGAAATGTAAAATGTATTGTAAAGCATGTGTTAATAGTTTTATTAAAAATATAAAATGCATGGAAAACATTTCTTCTAGAAAGAAATGTTATTTTTATTAAATATATATTTAAAGAATATATTTGTTAAACATTTCTAGAAAGAGATTTTTTAAAAAATGAAGAGTTTACTAAAAAATTATTTATTAGCTTGATTCATCATTATTGTTTGATTGCATTGAAGATAACATTCCATAGCAATATATTGCTTGATAAGTGTTAGCAGTTATGAAATATATTTGTTTTAATGTTATTATTATTTGGAATTTACATATTGAATGTCAAAATTGTGATTTAAATTATTCATGAACTTTGTTAAAAATAATTATATTAATTAAAGCATTTCAATGTAGGAGTCTTAACTAAGAGTGATTAGTTGAATTAAATCATGTTTGTTTTTCCATTAGGCAAGAAACATTATTGTACAGTATTTTCTTTATACAGTATTTTTTTGTCATGTTCTTAAATATTGCTATTGATCTGTTTTCCCTATGTTTCATACTAAGAATATTAATGTATTGTCTATTTGATGCTGTTCTTGTTATTTTTATTTGTTTATTTATTTATTAGTTGAGACTTGAACTTTTTCTGAAGTGTACTAAACATTTTTAATTTATTGTATATTTTTAGCTATGCTCATCATTAAACAAATGTTTGTTTTAAATTAAAAATTGATTATTAAATGCTCCATTATCAACATTAGAACATTTTTTTTAATATTTAGGTTTTCTTTTAGGTATTTGTCTTAATTCTGCAATCAGATGGAAATATAATAACAGCAGCTGAGCTTTTGGGACAATTCAGAAGTAAAATAAAAGTTACTGACTTGTGTTATGCTAAAAGTAAGCAACATAAAAATTTTGTTGCTTCAGTAAATAGGCTTAATTATTGTTAAAACCATACATGAAATTGTATGGTTTTCATGTATGGTACTGTTATAACAATATAATATTTTTGTTATCCCTTGATGTAGAGTATAGTTGGTAAGTTTAATATATAATATAACGTATATTAAATTAAGTAATTTACAAGTAAAATTAATTTACAATTAAATTATATTATATCCATTTAATATAACTTGTATATTAAATGAAGTAATTTACAATTAAGTTACATTAATCTATTCAAAGTAATTCAGTCGTTCTAAAAAGAACTGGATAATCATTTTCATGTTTAAACTTATCTGAAATTGGAAATGAAATCCCATCCTCATTTTTTTTCTTTTTTACCCTTATTGTGTTAATATCTAAATTTTGCTCATTTAGAATTTAAAAATCAATAATTTTAAATATGTGTTTGCTTTCTTTTCATTGCAGGTGGGGACTTTTTAATCGTCACTACAGATGGGCTTGTTCAATCCTCTGTGCATTGCTATAGAGTTGGTTTAAAAGTATTGCAAGGTAAGATTCTCTTTCATGTTTTCTAGAGAATACAAATTTTCTTTATTTTATTATTTAGTACCATTTATTTGATGTTGATAATTTAAATGCTTGAAAGCCAAGTAAGATATCCAAGTACTTAATGTAGATTTTATTATTTACTTATTTTGATTTTCCTACCTTTCAGAAATATATGAGGCATGTTCTATGTTAGAGATTTCTGAAGATTCTTTATTAGTATAGAAATGTTTTTTCCTAGCTTGTCATTTATATTTTAATTTTCTCTCTGTACTTTATTATTTCTCCTGTTACTGACTACACTTTATGCAGTTTCATAATAGCTAATATATGAAATAATATTTGGTTCAAACTGAATTATTGAGCATTTTGATCTATGAAAATTTGTATTTTTTGTTATAAATACATTGCACATGCAATTTTTTTTGTCAATACTGCATTTTTTAAATATAGTTTTTTATTTTTATTCCATATAGATGAATGCATCATAACTTGTGAACCATTTTCAAGTTTCTTCCTAAATTCTCATGCTACTTGCTTAGCTGGTGATAAACAAAGTAATATTATTTTTCTATAGCATAATCAATAATTATGTTATGAATGTTTGTAATTTAATTGTAAAAGAGGCAATTGTAATATAAATGAAAGTATTGCAATGTGTTGTGCATAAAATAAATATAAATTTGTGTAATTAATCATTTTGTATACTAATATTGAATATCAGGGTTGCTTTAGTTATGAGTATCTTTTCAAGTGCCAAGATTCAATATTTTGTAAACTTTAGTTATTTGGGTAACTATTAACTATAAATTTTATATTATAATGAATCTTTAGGGTTTTTTTAATGTATATATTCTCTAATTTAGACATTTGTTCTATTAAAAAATTTAATCTATTGTATTTTTAGTAGTTTTCAGATATTCATTGATTAAAACTTTGCAGGGATTTTACAGTTATGTGCTTATTTTAAAAACAAAATAAAAGCCAGTATATCTTAAGTGGTTTGATTTATTGATTCTTCTTATAAAGCATTAGTTAATTCTGGAACAAGAACAGGTAGTTGACTGAAATTCAAGCAATAAATTTCTATATTAAATGTTTAGAAGTGAACTTTGAACATTAACAGTTAATTGAGTAAGTTTACATACTGTTTATTTAGGGTCTATCAAATTTATTTTCTTCTGTGTATCTGATTATACTGATTTAACTTGTATTATACTAATTCATGCTCTTTGTGCATTCACTTTTCATGAATTTTTACTCTTCTCTTTTTTGACTTTATATATGCCCAAAATTGGTATTTTGAAAATCATATATCCATAGAGGTTTTGTCAAATAGCATCTGTTCTGCAGGACAGTTATTTATCTCTAAAGAAAAAATAACCTTTTCAAGTACATAGATAATTCACCATCTGTTATGTTAAATATATATATATGTATGTATATACTAGAGATATTTGTCTGAATTGGTTGTTTATTTATTTTTTTAGTTTATTCAAAAGTAACTCATCTTAAATTTCTATTGAGGGAAGCTGCTGATGCTGTTGTTATAACTGCATCTGGTAAGATTTCATTTTCTGTTACTGTTAATAAATTTTAGAATATATATATATATATATATATATATATATATATATATATATATATAATTTGTACAATATCATGCATTTTGTATGAATTCTAAATTTCTGGAATTGTGTGAATGAATTGTGGGGGTTCCTCTTTCTTTGAACTTCTTTATTTTTTATTTAATATATCTCAAATGGATGATGCATAGTACCTTTAGAATGTTTAAATAAATCTTGCAATGACTCTATTAGAAAAGCTTAAAAGGTCCTATGATGAAAATTATCTTATTTATTGATACTTAATAATTTTATATAATTTGGGTAGCTCTTGTTGACCAAAACTTGTCATACTAACATAATTAATCAATATTAAATTAACTTGCATAATTAGGAAATATTTATTTTTAGTTGCTGTATAAATATTTTGGTAATATGAGATGCTCTTTATAAGTTTTCCCATTCCTTCTAAAACATAATACTTTTTGTAGATCATTTATTTTTATATATTATATGTAATGAATTATCCCTAAAAATTAGAAGTGAAGATTGTGCTTATTAGTACTGATATGTTTTGAGATACTTACAATTCATTTGTTTAATATTTGAATAAATATTCAGTTGTTAGCACCATTTGATACTTGCATTTGACAAAGGAATTAGGTAAATCTTACATTTGCTCCCAAAATGCTAAGCCTTTATTGAATCTATTGGGGAGATATATTGTGTTATCTTAAAATGCTGATTGCGGGTTTAAAATCTTGGCTGAAACATGGCTAGCCATTTTGTTTCATATAACATGTTCTTGTTTTTGTTTGTTTATTATATTTCAGATAACGGTAAGCTAAAATAAATAGTATTTACTTTTTTTTCTTTTTTTTTCCTTTCAAAGCTGAAGGCAGTCGATGTTATACACAGTTTACTTTTTTTTGTTTCATATTTAGTTAAGAGTTCCTGCTAATATCTATTGAAAATAAGAAAGGTAAAAACAATATATTATGACTGATTAAACATTTTTTGAGAGAACCTGGGAATTATAGTCTCCTTTCTGTAGTTGCTGTTTCTACAGCTGCATAACACAATAATTCTAATTTAATAATGTTATGCTTATAAAGAGTGAGAGAAAAAAATGAAGAATAAATAAATTTATCAAAAGTATTAATGGGTCAAGTGAGATGGAGGAAAATCAAGGGTGAATAAGAGTTTAACAAGGGTTCCCCTCTAACTCCCCCCCCCCTTTTTTTTATTTCTTTTCATTTTTTTTAAGTAGTTGATATAAAACATTGTGAAATTCAAAGGGCAGGTATGTCTCATAGTTTTACAAAATTTAAATATTGTTATGAAATAAAGAAACTGACTGTGTCAACTATTTTTAATAGCTTAATTTATAAATGGTAAATCACAATTTGATTAGCAGTACCAATTAAAATATATTAATTCTTTTAATCCATCCTTACTGTCATCATAAGTAATTGACATTTTTTTAATGTTATTACATTTTTTTAGATGTGTTTGGCTCAATTTAGCAATATCTGATTCTTGTGCTATGAAATATGAAACTTGATTATTCCCTGTAGTAAATTATTTATTATTAAAATTTAAAAATCAAATAATGAATTTATCACTTTAAATTTTAAAATATCTATAATTTTCTCTGTTTTTTATTCTAATTATAATTAATCAAACCATTTCTTTATTTTCAAGGTCCAAGTGGTAGTGTAGTGGAATTGTGGGAGCTTAGAGAGAAGCCAGTTACTTTTAATAAAATATTCAGTAATCCTTCATTAGAGAGACAACCAAAAACTGTGGTAAAATAATTTTTTTTTCTTTTTTCCCCTCACATTCAATATTGCTTGTGCTGCAATGAATTTTTTATTATTCAGATAGCTAATAAATTATTTTATTAATGCTAATTTATTTCTTGCAGTCTCTCAAGCTTTTGATATTAATAATTGCAAAATTTTTGTATATTAATATATAATTTTTTTTTCTAATGGCAATTACATTACAGGTTCAAAATTGTTTTCTGTTCTAATTAAGATGCATGTGAATAGATGCTTCTGCGTTATTTATTTTACAACCATAATTATTGACTTAACAACTTAATGCTGATTACATTTTGTTGTGTAAATATCAAAAAACAAAGGACAAGCTCCAAAAACTTTAAATTTTGTTCAAAGACAACATTTTCTGAAGATTTAGTTCTTCTTTCTGTGTTACACATGCCATCTAATTCAGATCATGCTGATGACATTTTAAATGTTCTCTCGTTCTAAAATAAGCTTTCTCTCTATAAAATTATTATACCTTATTTTTCCATAAACTCAAAATAACTTTTGAGAGTTAAGAAATATCTTATAAATGCATGCACATATAAGTCAATGATAAATAAAGTAATATTTACTTATGTTTAAATTACCTTCAAAATAGTTTTTAATGTAATTGTGTAAAAGAAAATTATTACTTATTTATCAGTTTATTATTCATTTTTTTTTCATTTCTAATTGCAATTGTGTTATTATTTAATTTTTATTGTAGAAGCTAATTTGGTTTCATTTTCTTTTATTTACTCTAATTATTGCTAACAGATAATGTTTCAGTTTTGCTAACAAATGTCATTTGCATTATTTAGGTTTGGCAACATCACACATCAGCAACAACAAATTCTGGTGTTGTAGCAATGGCAACACCTCGTTTATCAATTTATGATGCCAATCCTCCTCCATCATACATTTTAGTTGCTTATAAAGATAATTCTATAAAATGTTTTTATAGGTGAGTTTTATATTGCTTTAAAGTTCTTAATAAACATTCATAAATATTGGAGTATAGATTGTTTTAATTTTTATATATATTCTATCAATCAATTTACAATATATATTTTGAACTCAAAAGAGTAAAAATTTTTAAGTGAAAGGTGCTGTTTAATGCATTATTTTTAATATGGTGAAATTGAATCAACTTAATTCTTATTATATTTTATAATTCTTATTTCTTATTATATTTTTAATATGTTGAAATTGAATTCATTTTTCTTTCATTGTGCTCAGTTTTCTTACAAAATGCAATTGTTTTTTTTTATTAAATAATACACTGGTGAATAATAAAGGCAATTTTATTTTAATAAAAATAACTAACAACTGCACAAACTTCAGTACTACATTGATAAACATTAAATCAAATAATGATCAATATGTAGTACTTGTAACTATTTTTTCTTTTGTTTTATGCTTCTAATATGTTTTCATGGTTATGTATTTTGATCAGTACTCTCTGTAAATATCCAGCAGTAGTCTATTATCACAGTAACATTCCATTTTCTTTAAAGTATTTCCATGTCTTTGAGATATATTGATGGCTCTTTACTTGAGACTTCTAAATTTTCAGAAAAATATTCTATATGAAGGGTAGAATATTAATTTCAGTCTTCTTTTGCAACTTTGCATTTTGAATATTACCAAATCCAATTTGCAACAATTTAGTAGTCTAAATTATCCTTCACATTTCCAAATTTACATACTTGAATGAGTTACATACTACATTTTTAACATCATTTATAATGTCTGGAAACTGAATTTTAAATAAAGGTATTTATGTACCAGATTCTATAAATCTTTTTTAATTCGATTGTAGGAGGTTTTAGAAATGTGGAAAAAAAGATTTTTGAAGTGTTTTGCATCATTTCTTAAAACCTTGCAAACTTTAAAAATTTTTTTTTATATAAATCTTATTGTAATGCACCATGGTGATAATGAAAACTTTGCACAGATGAACCAGATTTTGGTTAAAAAAAATTTTTTTTTCTTTGGATTTTAGTGTATTATGAGTTATTAATCAAACTTTTCTAATGAAGTTGCAGTCAGCTGTGCAAAACAAAGAATGCGTAGTTTCTTTTGCAACTTAAACAAAAAATTCATAGTTTCTTAATTTAGATTAATGGTTGGCCAATATCATGCTTTCCTGCAAACTTTCTAGCAGTGTATTTCATATTTATTTTCCACGATATTAAAGCTTTTTTATTTCCTCAGAAATTCTCCTGTGCTGAATATCTAACCAAAATTCAGATTAATATAGTACCATTTTACTTCAAGATTGTCTTTAAAAATGTTTCAAAATTGTATTTGTCTCTTAAATAGTCAGGAATATCAAATATATTCATCTCATTAAAAAAAAATTAAGAATGGAATTGAAATTGAAATTTTTAAACTCTTGACACTGTTAAATTTCACCAAATACTATACATGGTACTTTGCATTTCAAACGAAAAAGTGTTATTTTTAAAAAAATTATTTTATGATTTTTGCATGTAAAATTCTATAGAAAGCAATTAAAGAATCTTAATTTAATTACAAAACGTGGGTTTCATCTTTTATTCCTATGTCTTGTAATTAACTGCTGCCTTGTCCATTTAATTTTATTCAGATTTTTTTAATAAAAAGATTAAAGTTGAATTAAAATTTAAATTTTAGTAATAGAAGAATTTGGCTGCATCAGTCATAACATTAATTAATGGTAATTAATTATTGTGATGATTGTAATTTTTTATACATCTGTGCTGTTATTTTTTATTTAATGAAAAATGCAAATTCGTGGCAACAAACTTTAAATAAAGGCATATTCTGTTTAATAATACAGATAAATAATTAATGAATTTAGAGCAACAAAATTATTTCTTTATTAATATTTTCTTTTTTATATTTATAGAGAATCATTACAGTTGGCATGCAACATTTCTGTAAATACTCGAACTCATCACCGTGACGAACATACTATGTATAGCCATCAACAAGGTATGAGATATTTTGATATATTTTATGAAACTTATATGATAATATTTTATAAAACTTTCTACCTTACGAATGGTAGACAAGTTTTGAAATGATTTTTCTTAAATAGAATTTTTATTGAATAATATTTGGCATAATGTTAATATTGAATATTTAGTTGTTAGAGTATAATACAGTGCACAATAAAGCATTGTTTATGTGTGTCTCATTTATACATTATTTAATTACAATCTGATCCATTTGTAACCATTACAATATTAGAATACTTCATCTATATGAAGAAAGGGGTACAGATTTTGGTTATATATCATTTCCCTCTTTTCTAAAAATTGTAAATTTTCTGTTAATATTTCTCCATTCCTACTTAGTAATGAAATAATAGAAGATAGCTGTTTGGTGCAAATTTAAGTAAGAATGAAGAAGAATTTAAAAAGCTTATTCCACCTTGCTTTTTAAACGTGCAATGGACTGCATTAAAAAGATTTGAACTTATTTTTTTGCAATGAAAAACTTTAAAAGAAGTTTTTTAGTTCATAATGTTGTTTGTTAGAGACAATTAGCATATCAGATAACAATTGAAGATTTTTTTTCAACTAATGTCTACCTTTGTGCAAATAAATTATATTAAATTATTATTTAAAAATAATTTGAATACTAATTATTTGAATAATTAGTATTCAAATTTTTCAATACTTTGTCATACTTTTATAATAAATGCTTAGTTTTAAAATTTAATTATTATTTTTAATATATAATAACATACTAGTGTTAATAATCTTAATATTAAAGTGATAATTTAAACATAAAAACATTTAAATTATCACTTTTAAATTATTATGTTTGTAGCATTAAGTTTTATTATAATCAAATTTTTTACGTAGAATTTTGATTGAACATCTTTTTCATTTATATCTCACATTACACCAGTTCTTTAAAAAATATATAAATATTTATTTATTAGGCCAATTTTTTAGAGTTAAGTATGGCAAGACTAAAAAAAATAATAACATTATCAGGCACCATTTACATTTGTTATGCAACAAGGGGCCAGAATACCATGTTATGTCCAGGTGCCACTTACTTCCATTATGCCACTGCTTGGACCTTTTAACTCCTGTTGATTCTAGTTAACTTATATTTTTCATTTGATTATGAAAGGTAGGAGTCTGGTTTGAAATTAATTTATAATTAAATAAAACTAACAAGAAAGGAACAAAGCATTATTGAAAAATGTGGAGTAAATATATTTATTTTTATTACAAATGCAGTTTGTTACTGTATTCATGTGAAGTTTCATATTTATTTTCCATTTATTATTTTGATTTCACTTTTAGAAATATGCTGTTTAGAAATGCTTGTTTATTGAGATTTTTTTCATTATATCTTATGTTGTTTTTACATCTTTAACAAGGTTTATCTTTGGAATTATTTTAATTAGTAACTTAAGATACTAATAGATTTCAGTTGATACTATAATATTACTAAATCTGAAATTACAACTTGTTGCAGTTCAGAATTATTCTTAACGTAAATGCTGGTCAAAATGTTGCCCAAATGCTGCATTTTCTTTATTAATTTTTGAATATATGTGGCAAATTGTGATGCGTGAGGATAGAACCTGGGACCTTATGGTTCACAGCCAATTAACATGACCACAATACAAAAGCAATTGTCCATGTAGTGTAGCTGTTAACTGGCTTATAAGCTTTCACCACAGACTCTCCCTCCTGTGAGTTGAACGATATGGTTGTTGAGTTGTGATGTATTTAGCTGTTGAGTCTAATGTGCCTGTACCCATTTGAGTAGTGTCAAGTGTTATGACATGCGAGCGTGTGTAGGTGAGTGGTTGCTTTGCTTCAAATGAGTCTGACGGCTTTGTGTTGCTGCTACCTTTTTGTGTAGTTGCATCAAGTGAGTCTGACAACTTTGGTTTGCTATGTCAAGCAAATCTTAATACTTTGGTTTGCTGTGGGTAGATGGCACCACAACAGCTGTACGAAGGTTGAAAATTCATAGTCCAAGGTCACCAGTGTGGTGAATTGTGATGCGCGAGGATAGAACCTGGGACCTTATGGTTTGCAGCCAAATAACATGATTACAATGCAAAAACAATTGCCCATGTAGTGTAGCTGTTAATTGGCTTATAAGCTTTCACCACATATATTCAAATATAAAATCTTACTTGTTTATTTCAGATACAATAGCAAATGTAAGAAGATTATCTTAAATAAAATTATATTTCTTTTGCAGGTAGTAAAAACTATCTTCATGGTGCTGCCATAAGTGATATGCAACTTTCATGGACAGGTTGTACCTTAGTTGCTATAGATTCTCTTTCACAACTTTTCTTATATCGTTTATGCCCAGTAACCGATATAGGTAAGTTATTAATTATAAAAATTTTTGCAAAAATCTTATTACAATTTAGCTGTATAATTTTTTTTAATTTTCATATTGAAAACTTATTTTTATGCACACTTTTATTTGAATTCTTTCCATTTTGTATAATGAGATAACAGTTTTAAAGTATCGGCAACTCTTTAAAAAATGAAATAATCAGAGATTAAATAATGCAGCTTTGAAAAGTAAGCATTATTGGATTTGTTCATATTTCTGTATTTTGTTTCTTTTGCATATTCACTAAATACTTTATGAAAATATTTTTCAGTTACTGATTTTTCTGATGTCCTAAAATTTACATTTGCAAATTTTGTTTGTTATTGAAAAATTAAATGGAATCTTTGAAAGCATGCATTTTTACTGATAAAAGAAATATAGGAATATTTGACAGAAAAATAAGAGCTAATAATAAAGAATATTGTCCAATAATATTTTATGAGAAGCATATTCATATCATACACTGCTCTATTGGAGAATCATAAACTAATGATACAATTTAATATAATACTTAATTTACTTCAGAAATTCAAGCTTATTTGAAAGCGCGTAAGAAGATAATAAATTTGAATAAATTTATTATCTTATGGGAATGCCATTTAATTTTTTATTATAAAATTTATTTTAATTTTCCAAAGTATATTCCTGTTTTATATGAATAACTTTTGCATGAATAAAAATATAATTTAAAAAAACACATCAGTTGCTACTTATGAAAATGTCTTAAAAATGGAAAAAATAAATAAATAAATGCCTCAAAAACAATAACAGTGCTTTTCACAAAAAAAAAAAAAAAAAAAAAAAAAAGGAAAACTACCCAAAACCTAATTAAAATTAATACAGTTGAAATCCCATGGTCACAGGAAGCTAAATACCTTGGTGTAATATTAGACAAAACCTTAACTTGGAATCCCCATTTTAACTATGTCAAACAAAAATTCTGAGATAACGCCCGTAAATTATATCCCCTTATTTCTCAGAATTCAGAAATGACTAGTGAAAATAAGTTGCTTGTTTATACAGCCATGCTAAGACCTGTCCTAACGTAAGCTTGTCCAGTTTGGGCATACGCAGTAAAATCCAACATAAACATCATAGACAGGTGCCAAAATATAATCCTTATAACAAAAGCGAGATGGTTCATGAGAAACGACGACATAAGACGAGCCCTCAATATCCCTTCAATAAAAGAATTCATCAAAAGCATTGCAGAAAAATTCTTTCATGATATAATTCACATTGATAACGAAGCAATAAAAGAGATAGAAATTTATCAACCAAACAAAAATAGCAAAAGACCCAGACTAATTCTTCTATAACGTAACCAATTTTAACCTAATGCTAAAACTCACAAATCAACCTTCACATCTCGACCACATGAATTTTAAATAAATATTAAATTAAAAGTAAATCATAAAATTCCCCCTATCTATCCCCTTACCTTATTGCAATAGCGCAATCAAAGTTCTCATGAGCCATACCGTAATTTCTTCATTGGACAAAAACCTAGATAATACTCCAACCTCTGCACACCTTCCATACCAAGGCAAGATGCATCTCCACTCCTCCTCTGGAAAACCCACCCAATTGGACCCGCCTTCTACCAACAATTTTCCACTCAAGCCCCAGACCTCATCCACTCCAGCAAATTTACCAATCCAGAACTCACCATCACTGATCGTGGGTAACAGCGCTTCGCACTGTGGACAGCACAGCATATTTCGTCTACATCTATGAAAAAAAAAATCTTATATGTTTATAAATATTAAAAAATAAATAAAAGTGTGATTGCAAAGTCTTTGTATATAATATTATTAATGAAATTTAATTATTCTTTCATTTTCTCTTCCTCTCTTTTTTTGCATCAAAATTATGCATTTTTCTATGTTAATAACTGTTTATTATTTTTATTATTAATTTACATTTACTAAAATTTTAGCAAATAAAGAGCCATCAGAGATGTGTTTTTTATTACGAAATAGATTTGAAGGAAATTTATTGAATTAAAAATATAATTGCATTTGTAGTCATGGCATATAATTTATAATTATATATTGGCCTTATTGTTTTGATTTGAAATTTATTTTTGGATTTGAAGTCTTTACTGTGTTTTTGCTTCTTTTCTGATTATTTATATATTTATTATATAAAAAAATAATTTTAAATTAACTTGAAGCTGTTAGAAATAAGGAAAAGTTATATTTTATTAATAAATTAATGCTATAATTATGCTTTTTACATTGGAAAATGGATTTTGTATTCTTTTAAATAGAGTGTTTTTGTAACTAAGCATTTTGCATACTGTAAAATATTTTAGATTTATATTTTTTATACTACATGTTATAAATTTATAAAGCATTCCATTATGTTTTCTCCATGATTTACACAAATTCAATATATTATTTTTTCATTCAGGTGGGCCAATGACAACTTCTTATGCCTTGACTGTATTAGAATATTGTCTGATGACTGGGACTGATTGGTGGGATGTAGTTTTAAGTTTAAGACCAGGTACACTTACACTGTTATATAATTTAAATAATTAAACTGAAATCTGTATAATGTAATTCTTTATTTTCTTCTTGACACTGATATAAATAATTTTGACCTGTTCATTTTTTATGTAATTTATGCATGAGAATAATAACTTTAAAGTATAACTTTGTTAATTATAAAGATGAATGTATATGTGTTGACCATTTGACCTATAATTACCAAACCTAGAATATACATATTTTGGGTAGTGAAAACATGTATTTAATGTAAAAAATGTTATGTAATACAAGCAGCAAAAATTTATGTAAATTCTGAGTAGTATTCTTTGTTATTTATTTTCAACTAATATATATTGATTGATGATTCTGCCTAGGTTGGATAGAAAGCATATGTGAAAAGTTTACAGAATCATTTAACCGACAGCCAGCTGCTGCTCAACAAGGTTGGATTTCTCGTTATCTTTCAATTAAAGGATCTCTGTATAGGTATATCTTTCATTATAATCGTCTAAATTTAAAAGTATGCTCATAATTTCATTAGTTTCAAGTATTAGTTAAATTAATTTTCTTGGGTATTTTTTTTTCATTAAAATCTTACTGCAAATTTTAATTGTAATAGGCTTGATTTAGTAGGCTTGTAGGGATTGTAATCATTAAATAATCTTTAAAAAGAAGTCACAAAGTTTTTTTTTATTTTTTACTTTTTTCTGATTACATTCTGAAATGAAAATTTGTGTTGCATTGCAAAAGCTGTTGAAAAAAATAATATTTTAAATAAAATGTAATATAATCTCTTTTTAATTCTATCCTAAAATATATCTTTTTCTTGTTCATCTAAGCATGTTTGTTATAATATTTTAATTCCTACACTAAAATAATAAAATTATTTATTAAGATTTGCATATCTCATAATTTTATTATAGAAATTAAGGCTACAAATTCATTAAAAACCTTTTTATTTCCTTTCTTGTTTGGCAATTGATTACCTTGCAGATTTCAAATTCATTTAAAACCTTTTTTATTTTCTTTTTTGTTTGGCAATCGATGACCTTTCAGGCTTCTTTTCAAAATTGCTAACATGGAGATTCTATTTTGTAGAATGTTAATATGTTTCTTGTTAATATAATTCTTTGCCTTCTATTATTCAATAGATGTCTCAGCAATGGACTTGCCAAAGCAGGTGACTGCCATGCTCTGATAATGTTAAATGCCATATCAGCAGCCATGAAGAGTTTATTGAGACCTAGGGATTTGTCTAGTCAGGATAAAGGGCCTGCAGAAAATCTTACTGGTATTTACTATATACTCATTCATTGTGCGTTATTTTATCTTTTTTATTTATTTATTTATTTTAATTTCAATATGTATTTTATGTCACTCTATTCACTGAAGTCAATAATCTGTTCTACTTATGTTTTGGTTTTCACCTTTAAGAAGTTAAATTGATTATTATTTCCAAAAATATTTTTCATGTTATTACAGGATGTATAAATTAATACTAGAGGCAGTAAAATAGTGACTATATATTACTATTATATTAACTTTCCAGTATATTGGATTACGTTTTATCTGAATTTCCATAATGCACATCTATTCTAATTTTGAATCAAAATGCACAAATCATTAAATAACTTGAAATAAACTTGAATCAGCTCCTTAAATTCGCTAATCTAAATAATAAAATATTATTTTTAATTGTGGAAATTGTATAATAGACATTTTCAATAAATTAGTACTTTGTTGCTTTTTTTTTTTTTTTTTTTTTTTTAAGGAAGGAGGTTGCATAGAATTTTTTACAATTTCTTATTATATGCTTGTTTTTTTTTAGTGATATGTATACAAAATCTAAAAATCAACTATAATTATTTATAATCATTAAATTAGTTTAAATGCTTTCAGATTTCAGTCTAAAAAGAAAAGCCTAATAAGACTATTTAATCAATAATCATAAAAATGCATGGGTTTACTATTTTTATAAAATGGTAGGTTTTTTCTTTCTTTTTTTTCCTGCATAGCTGTATTGATTTTTATTAAAAATATCTTGCTGGTTTTAATTTTAGTAATTATCTGTAGACAATGGACTATAATATAAAAAGAAGGTGGTAATACTTTTAATTTCATTTATTCTACAAAAAATAGTTTTGCTGCATGCAAAAAGTATTGGGATATCAGATATTTCATTAGAAAAACTTGTTTCTTTGATAATGAGAGAAAATTAAAGATATAAATAATTTGCCCTTTTAAAAAAATTTTAATTGACCAACATAACTACTAAAAAATTATTGATTATTTTCTGCTTCATTCCTCTTTTATCTTTCCTTGAATAAATAGCAGAATTTTTGAAAAGTGGATTAGAAAAGAAAAATATATATATAATTGTTTTAAAAAGAAAAATGGCTGCTTTCATTTTTTTTTTTTTTACAATAATGATTTTTTTTTTATCTGCAGGGAATAATTTTTTTGGTAGTTTTTTTTTTTTTTTTTGTAAATGAAATAAAAATTTGTGTAGCAATTCAATTTTTTATAAGAGATATGAATTTTTATTTTCTTGCAAAAAAAGAAAGGAAAAAAAAAAAGGAGAAAAAAAGAATCCTTATGTAAAAAAAGAATTCTATTTGAATATTATTCATGGAGAACCAAGTGTGAAACTTGTTGACCATTTTTATCTCGCAAATTATTTTCTTTCTTACCTAAAATAATTGTATATGTAGCCAAGAAGCTGCATCATATATCTTTGTTCTTGTGCTTTGGTTTTTTCCTGTTTACAATTTAAAGAAGAGTTTCTATTCCTTAACTGCCAATCTCACATTTTTCATATCAAAAAATATTTGAAAGAAGTCTGTATTATTAAACATTTTTTACTTCAGTTCCATAGTTATTATATTTTATAAAAATTTCTGTAAATAAATTTCTGTAATTATTGTTTATATTAAATACATGTTTTTTAATGCTGTTGTTGTTGAAACTTTCCATAAAGATTATTTAAATTAAAATGTTTTCTTATTTCTGAGGATTTATTTATGCCCGTAGACAACTTGTATTTTTTTCGAAGCTTTAAACTGTACAGTATTATTAGGGTTAAAAAAATCTGTAAATTTTATTTTTAAGGGTTTTTTTTCTAAGCAATTTATTTTTCAAGACTTTTTTATTAAAATTTTTAATATATTTAGTATAAATAACCTACTACTTGTTTATTACCTCTCAAATATGAATAATTTTAAATTTTTGCAGCAATTTTAAATAGCAAAGGCACTGAAGCAGTTTATCAAATGGATAAAGTATTACTGCATCTCGAGAGCAAAGAATTCACTGTAGAACCTCCTATTCTGCAATCTTTACAGCATTTGACTCAGTGGGTTGCAGACTGTGCCTTGTACTTATTAGCTACATTACCTTACCAATCGCCAAACCATAATAGATATCCAGGAGTAAGTTCAGCTTATTTTTATTGACCTTTAAAGCAAAAACAAGTTTATCTGTAAAGAAAATAAAATTTTATGGATTTTTTTTTTTTTTTTTTGCCTTTTAATGTATTGCTTCAGAAATAATTTGTGTGATAAAAAAAGTTATAGTAAAAGCTTATAATATGATAGTTCATGAAATTTCAATTTAAATTCAAACTCTTTCAAGCAACTTTTATCTTAATAATAATTTTTTTTTATTTTCTTCTTTTTCTACAAATTGTCTGCTTTAAAAAAATCATGTGTATTCATTTTGCTTTAATTTGTAAAACAAAGGTTAGTTTTAAAGTATATATTGAACTTCTAAAAGTTTTGTCTTGGAGAGCTGAGACTATTTCCATTTAATTCAATTATATGATTAGAAGTCAATATGTTATTTGATAAACCTATATTGCAGTTTGAAAAAAATTATTATTAGATTTATTTTTTATTTATTAGACATTTTATTCATAGGGTGGACTTGTAGCTGATCCAAAAGCTCTAAATACATTACGAGAATTACTAGTAATAATCAGAATATGGAGCCTTTTGAATGAAAGTTGCCTTCCAGTGTTTACCAAAATGGCAGGTATGTATCTCAAACCAAATAAAAATTTAGAAAAATAAATTTCACATTTCTTAGTAACATCTGTATTTATTCTCGATTTTAAAATTCTTTTGATATAAATTAAAGTTACCTTCCTATTTATTTTTTAAAAAATCCTTATTGTTTAATACAATTTTCTTAAAATTTTATTCATATGTTACACAATATAGGTCCAAATGTAGACTAATACATAATTATGTCTGCAATGTAATATTTATTGGATAAATGTTTAATTTAAGTAATTATTTACTTAAATTACTTATCAAGTAATAAGTAATTTATTGTTTGATATATTACCAATTAATCTTTCATATACAAATTTCTTCGAGTGAGAAATAATGCATGGCTCTTAACATTGTAATAAATAAAAACTCAATTAACATGCTTTTATTTTATTATTTCTATTTAGTATATAGCAGCAATATTTGAGAAAATCGTGTTTTAGATTGTTTCCCCTTTGTATATTTTTATTCAACTAAGATAGTTGCCATGATAATTTTGCTTTCCATGTACGTATAATGTATATGCAAAGCATATGGTAAGTATGTATTGATTTAATTTTTTTTTAATGCATCATTTGAGTTGAGCTTTAAGGGAATTTATTAAAAATTTGTACATACATGAAAGCATAATAAAAATAGTTCTGTCAAAACATATTCATATGCTAGAGGGGGAAAATACTTTTTTATTTCTGGTTAAAGTCTTTTTTTTTTTTAAATATTTTGTCCATAAAATTATTTTTATAACTTTAAATGCAATATTTATTTTTATTTGAAATCCACATAATCTGGAGCATATCAAAGCAACATGATATTATTTTTTTTAATCATAAATTAATTTTTAAAAATTTATAATTTTTTAAAAATCATAAATAGCTATTTATAGAATCATGAAACCCCATAATATGGTATTCTGATATTGCATTTTAAAAATATGACTTTAAAATAAAAAGTATATTTTTGCTTATTCAGAATATAAATCCATGATTTTTATATTCAATTTAAAAAAAAATACATTTATCTTCACCTGTATATTAAAATTAACATGTATTTGATATGATAAAGGTATCATTAATATGGATATATATATTTTCAATAATATTGGTATTTTTCTCTTCATAGAAAATTTAGATGTTCTATCCCTGCTTTTTAAGCTGCTAACAAAAACACTGCTTGCCCATGGTTCTGAACCAGATGATTCTTTGTTAGGTGAGATTTCTTATTGAGGGAATTAATTTAGTATTATTGTATAAGATTCAAGATCTTCTTAGTGTTTATTAAAAAATTTTTTTTATTCAGATGAATGCAGCTTGCTTCCAAATCAAGTGCTTATTCCAATCATAGAGCTTGGAACTCAAGCTTTTGGTAAGTTATGTTTGATTTCTGTCATCTAAGAACATCCATATCGTTTACACTCCCCCCCCCCCCTTTATTTATTTATCTCTCTTTTTCATAAACAAAACATTGTAATTTTGAAAAAAATTTATCTTTAAATTTTAGTGAATCTCCAAATTTAGACCTGTATCTAAAGAACACATTTTTCAAATTTTATGGCTATTTGTGAACATAGTAGCTCAAAAACACATTGAGTAGATAGATGAATTTAAAATTGTAGTCTTTACTTAAAATTTTGGATAGAATTGATCTACAAGAACTTTGTTTTCCTATCGACCTCCATGTAATGGTATTTCTAACTGAAAAATAGAAAGAGTGAAATGGATAAAATTTGTTACAAACTTTTATAATCAAAATTCAAATTTTTTTTTCTATTATTGAGTTGGTCATTATTGAATTGAAATGTATCTGCTAGTTGACTATTTGTTGGTCTGTATATTCTTATATAGGTAAACACAGGTTAATTCAAAAATGCAACATCATTTATAAAGAACATTTGATTATGTCATTTTATAATCACTATTTGAAGTGAAATCTATTAACAAATTGACCATTTGTTGGTCTGTATATTCTTATATATGTTAATACAGGTTAATTCAAAAACACAGCATCATTTATAAAGAACAATGTCATTTTATAATCACTATTGTATATCCATATCAAATTTGATTTCAATCGGTCAAAAAAAATACAATATGCATATGCAGTTTTCTTCATCATACTATAAAGCATAGTAGTCACCATATTGTGTATCTATATACAATAGCCTGAAGGAAGATGAACGGTGCTTCCACTTGTATTGACACCCTTCTAATTATTAATGCATTTTAAGGGAGCATATGAGAAAATCTAAGGATTAACTATTCCTGTCGTTTTATTATTATTTACTACTTAGACATTTTCTTATGATGGGTTTTTTTACCCTGATCTTTAAGTACATATTCAGATTTCAGAGTATAATATTTATAATTATGTGTCTAATTTTATATGTGTCTTTTTTTATAGGTGTTGCAAGTCCAGCCTTATTTATGAACTCTCTTCCCCTACAATTCGAATATTATTCCCAACCTGAGTTTTTAAAGTACAATAGTAAAGTCCCTACTATTGAAGGTACTATTCCACAAAACCATAAAAGTGACATAGTGAGGCATGTTAGCCTAGGCCGAAATCCTACTCATGTACGACAATGTACACGGTAAGTTTTAGATTTTCCGAAATTCCTTCACACATTTTAAAGGTATTTCTCTAGTTAAATTTGACATTTTGCTAATGAAGAAATTTATACAACCATGTTATAGTTGAGATATGCTTGTAAATAATTTACTGGGGGCGATTAGTTTGAGGGTATGTTGAAAGATTGAAACTTTTTTCAGTATACTTATTTATATGTTATAATGCATTCCACTTTTTAATCAGAATAAGAATAAATAATTAATCAGAATAAATAATAAATACCAAGTTGCACACAGGGATGTGATGCTTCCATGGATCTATGGTTTTCTATCATCTTATCAAATTCATTATTAATCTCATCTCTTTCTGCTTTTGAAGGAATCTGCAGTTAAATGGTTTAAAAAAAAAAGACTATACTACAGAAAAATATTTGGCACCCTACCAAATTGCAGAGAAATTTGAAATTTGTTTCCAGTTAACAATTTCTCCCCATATGAATCTTGTAAATAAAATGAAGTATTTTGTTTTCGGGTGCAACTATTGCTCAAAAGCAAACTATAAAATTCCTATTGAATCATACCAATGAAAAACCTTTTAAAAGAACAAAGCTAAAAGACAGTAATTGTACGAGATATATCGTAAAGGTTTATTGAATATTAAAGAAATGTTTACTAAAATATGCTAGTGGAGTATATTGGCAATAAAGTACTGTCTTTCCCCTCATATTTATTGTCTTATATGCATTTAAATTTCTTCTGGACAATATAATTAAAGTATCCTTGGGAAAATCATATGTTATTGATTTCTTATTTTTATGAATATTTTGAAATTAAAAAAACTAGTTGGACTGCAGTTTTGATAATTTTTTCTGTAATTTATGATTCATTTCATACTTTTTGCATGTTTTTTCTTTGTATGTTGTTTCATATCCTTTTTGAGATTTCCTCTTTTTTGCCAATCACATTCCTGTGCATATCAGAACATTAAAATATTTTATAATTATTTGCCTTTTGAAAAGTAACTCTACTACTAATTAAAGTGAATATGTGTGTATTAGCACTCTAAAGTCCAGACTGTTTGATATATAATCTGCAAACAAAATTTGGCATTTGTATGCTTAGGACGGTAGAAATATGCACTTGGAAGCAGTTTTTTTTTTAAATTTTAATTCAAAAATAAAACTAAATTTTAATATTTTTTCATGATAACTTCTAAAAATATTATTGTACAAATATGAATTTCACTTCATTTTGAAATTTAAAAATTGTTTTTTTTAGTGATACCAATTTTATAGTAGTGCAATGTTTTTTTGGCAAATTTTAATATATATATTAATTTTCAACAACAGGTTGATCACAGTTATTGTCTTCAAAGTCAAACCATTTTCATTATTTCAGCAAATATTTGATACTTGATTTTCTTCCATTGTTGGAAGGGAAAAAAAAAGATTCTGTTGATTAAGGATTCTAATTAATGTCTGTGTAGTTTATAACAAATAAGAGAGTGAAGATATAATAACACAGAATTAGAAGATAGAAGTCACAATTATGTTTCTAATAGTGCTTGATATTTTGGGAGTTACTTTCTTCATAAGAAAAGTTAATATAGACAATTTAATAACATAGCTGACAATTCAATGGAATCATAGACATGAAGTTATATATAATTAATATTCCCAGTGAATCAGTTGGTCACCAAAGATTATTAGTCTTATATATAATAGACTTTATACTTATTCCGAATTTTCTGCTTTTAATCTTACAGTATCTTATTTTTCCACATTTCTGTTCTTCCTGTATAATAGATGAGTAGTCCCTATTGTTTTTTTTTTAATTTTGAAACAAAATCAGCATCTGGTTGCATTGTATTTTGATAAATATTTTCATGTTGCAGGGAAGATTACTTAACTCTTAATATTCCTGTGGTCTTTCAGATATTAAGGATTAAAATAAATTTCATTTAAAGTCCTTTCAAATTTTCACTTAATTCTTTCAAAGCTTTTATTCAACTTGATTATTAAAATTCTGGACAAATTAACCATTATGTGCTTAGTCAAGTAATAAAAAGTGCATCTTTTTATTGCATGCCTAAATCCATGCAAAAATGGATATTGCATTGCTCTCTTCCCACACATATACATCTCTCTGTTCTTTAAAATGTATAAGTAGATATAAGTTGGCTATTTTAGCTTTTTATTAAACCTAGTGCTAACATTATCAGATCTATCTTAAATATAGTTTTGAAACGTTATTATTATTTTAACCAGATGCTACAGTTCTTCAATGCTTAAAGCTGGTGCACGATCTGCTGCAACTAGAGCTTGGGATCAACGTTGGCTTCGATGTTGTCCATGTGGTGGACAGTGGAAGTTTGTTGAAGTATCGAAGTCTTGATCGTGTTTGTAATACTCATTTTACTAATCATGAACTTGTACATATAATGGACTTTTTAAATCATTTAATAAATTATATATTTTACATTTGTCTGAATCAATTTCCTTTTGTGTCCTTAGAACCTAATATGCAAAGAATATGAATCATATAAAAAAAATTTGATAGTAATTGTTTTATTTTTTTCTTTAATGCAGCATTACATTAGAAACTCGCATTATAGGGAAGCTTTGATTTGTTATATAAAGACTTTTGCTCAGACACATTTCAACAACTCGTAACTTGTATTGTAATTGTTCCTTAAATTAATTAAATACTATTATATTTTGAATATGAGTATCTATAGAATGACTTAATGAGTTAGATGGAGAAATATTATTATATAAATATTTATAAGCAGTAATATCAGGTATGAAAAAAAATACTCTAATGTAAATTTTCATAGAGTTGTAAAGATTTTTATAATTTTTTTCTTACTTTAAAGTTATAAAAACTTTTTTTAGAATCAATCTTACCCATGGAAGAATTTTTAAATATTTTTTATAGACATGCCTTATTTTTTTTATTTTTTTAATATTTGAGCACTATAATTTTTTTTTTTTTTTTTGATTATTGCAAGCTCATCTTAAAACATAAGCACAATTAAGTATTTATTTTACATGGTAAATCGATTGTAGTTGCATCTTATTTGAAGAGCAATATTTCCCAAGTGATAGTTTTATAAGAGAAGATTTCAATATAATAATAAAAATAGTGCCTAAAATTTTTATTAATTTTCAACCATTAACTATTATATATAATTGTTTCAGAAGTTCACTCTCAGTATTAAACAAAAATGTTATATAATCTTAAGTTCGATTTGCAAATTAATGACTATATTTCGATTATAAATGAAGATTATCTCTTATTAAACCACAATAACAATAAGTTCACAATATAAGAAATATATACTTTATTATGTTATTAAATCTGAGATTTAAAACAATCTAATGGAGAATTGGAATTTCAAATATTAATTTCTTGAGTGACAGAAGATAGGATGTAAAAATAATCATTGTTACAGAAATTTGCCACAGAATGTTAAAAAAAATGAAGGAGAATAAAGTTAATTAAAGAAATTTTACAAGTAATATATTATTTTTAATTTAACAATATTTAAGAAATTAAGTTTCATTTTCAAATAAAGACATTATTATTGATAATAACTCAATAATGATGAGCAATATATCTTAAAATTACTTAGAGAAATATTTCATAAAACTATAAAATACGATAAATAATGCTCTGGTTGAAAACCCAAAATCAAAAAGATATTAGTTTAGTCAAATAAATATTTTATCTAAATTCTATTTCTCTAAAGTTTCAAATTCACAGTTTAAAACATACTTAAGATGAGCCACTTCAAATGGGAAATGGTGCTGCATTTATAACTTCAAACTTGCAAATATTTATGGAATGTGTCACACAAGTGCTATACGCCACTTTATATGATGTATCATGCTTGTTATACACGGTCTGTAAAATAAGCATTGGTTTGTGCTGGTTGTAGATTGACATTAAATTTATTATCCAATATTATCTCATTAATGCTTTATAGCAGAAAGATGTGATCTCTAACCAAGGCAATATGTTGTTACTCGGTAGTGACAGTAGCAATATGGGAACCAGCATTTTCTCATTAGAAAATGTCTTCTTTAGTAGTGATCAAAAATGGCACAACAATGGTTTCAATCACCAGTTTAATGAACATATTCTCATTTGCAACTTCATCTGAAAATATAACATATCTCCATTCTGCAGTCCAAAGAGTTCTAGCCAGATACTATTTAAATCACATATGACAGGGATTTGGAGTTAGTAGCATGAATGTTACAGATAATATAGTCCAGATTTGTCTCCCAAATAATGAATTTATTAATGCCCCAACTACAACAAAGGTTGAAATTCCTGCAGCAGAACAATGCATCGCAGCCTTACAACAGTTTTCCTCTTAATAGTGATGTGTGTACTGGATTCCAGTTTTCTTGATACATACCTATAATCCCTCCTGTCAGCAATCATTCATAATAGATATAACCAAGCCAAGTTTTTCCACAATATTGCAAAAAAGAAAATACTTCTTGCAGTGTTATTGCAAGGCCTCATTCAAACTCAAATTATTGATATTTTCTTCACCTCTTTAAAGACATTCTTGATTTAAATCTAGTTTATAAAACTCTGTAAGAAATAATACTCACAAAGTTTACATCACATATTTCAAGCATATGTAATTTCAAGTTCATAAAAGAGCTTCTAACTTTTCTTCTTCAAGTGTGAAATTTGAATAGACATCATCTTTGCAATATGCAAACATGCTTCACCATCTTCATATTTTATTTATTGATAACTCCTTCCTGATGTTTTGAATTTTATTTTCTTTCAGTATATTATGAAACACACATAATTGAAATTCAAGTTAATAATAATAAATCAATATCATGTTTAATTCAGTTGCAGCTCATCCATTAGAACTGTGGAACTGCAATACTTGGAAAAACTGAATGGTCTGAAATTATTTTGAATTTTTTTTAAAGACTGGTATGGTTATTTTCTCACACTGAGAATTTAATGCATAAGAAAAATGAATAACAATAAATAGGAGATATGCAATTTGAGGCTGTTGGGAAAATGAGACCCAGAAGGCATCAGAATTCTCTTACATAAAAGCTTTCTTCAGTATTTCACATTAGCTATCATTTGGTTTTGATGAACTCATCTGTTTTATACACATTTGTATACTTTTAATAAAAAGTAGAATTTTTTTTAATATCATTCAGATACTTACAAATAAAAATTTTGGATTATTTAGAGCCAAAATTGTTTTAAAAAATTGTTTTTTTTTTTTACTACTTATTTCTAAAAGAAAGAAATGCCATTAGTTTAATTTCCAAAGACATAGTTTTAATAATTTTTTGAAGTGTCTGTATTTTAATGGAAATTATTTTTAGTTTGTTAATTTTGTTTTGAAATAAGTTAACAACTTTTTTCAAAACTTCAAAGTTAAAAGAAAAAGGAAAGAAAAAAGATATTTTCAGGTAACATTTATTGTATAAACAAATACATAATTATTTACATTTTAATATATGTACAGGAGTAATTTTTTGTATGCAATTTATGAAACTTGAAGTAAAAAATGATTTTGTCCCTAAAAAATAGTTATGTCATATATTTGAGAATTCCTGACTTCTCAAGTTCTGCATAAACTATATCTTTCCATCCTTTGTTAGCAGCTGGGTTTATTGGACTAGGGTGCATAATATTAATAATTGTAATATCAGGTATACTATATGTGTTTACTACTTTTTTAGCTCTCACCTCAGCAAATTTTCCTATTCCAACAATAATCTTCACTTGCAGAAGCATAATTACCTTATATAAAGCTTCATCACAAATTTGAAGTAATGCTTTCTTTTCCTGTGCCTTCAGATCTGCAGGAGTGATGTTTTTTGCAGATTCTGTCATCATGGAGAAAGGGCAATAATTATGAACATAACAGTTCTTAAAAAGATTTTCTGGTGTCCCACAAACATCTTCCATGAAAGACCAAAACCTGCTTCCACTAACCTATTAAAAAAAGAGAGAGAGAGAGAAGTATGAACTTTTACAAATAGTAAATATTGCAATTAAGTCATTACAAAAAACTGGTGGCCTATTAAATGTTATTTTTTATATAGTGATTTCATTATGTTCCAATAAATAAAATCAATTATACTAATTATCAATTTTAAGGAACAGAAAATATTTTTCAAATTCATTAAATATATATTTAAATAGACACTTTTTTAGTGCTGCATTGCTTGTAACTTATTCATATAAATAAATAGTGCAAGTTTTATTATCAAAATCGAATTTATTTTCTCACTACTTTCTTAAAACTTAAGAAAAGAAAAGAAGCCAGTACTTGACAGTATATCTTTTTAAATCAACTGCAGATTGTTTGATTGACAATTATGCATTAAATAATATAATTCAATTCAGACATTTCCCCAAAAACAAATCATTTCTAAAAAAAATCTCTAAAAGATTATTTGTTGTTCAGTACATATTTGATTTGAAATTATATATGTATATAAAGGTTTTTATTTCATATATAACAATAATAATAAATGTAAATCAGATAACATACAAAACATTCAATTTAATCAGATGCTTTATTTTACTTCTGAACAATCAGGTAAAAATTTCCATTCTTGAAATTATTTTGTTTAAACATGATTAGGAATCCATCTGATGAGTCCTGAATATTGACATTAACACTTTCAATGCTACCAACGAGATATCTCGTCTTTCAGATACTTCCAATTACAGATTTCTGTGGGCAAAAATTTGTTTCTTATGTCAGTTTGAAAAAAGTAAAGGTATTCTTCAGATATGTATTAGAAAGTTCAAAATATCTAAACTGGCATAAAAGAAAATTCAGCCCGCAAAACCTGTAATTGGAAGTATCTGAAAAATGAGATATCTCATTGATAGTGTTGAAAGTGGTAAAAGTGAAAAGACGCTATTAGCATCACATTCTGGCCTTTAATGCATTTGAAATGGGAAATTTCATGAAAAAAGTTGGCATTTCTTTGAAATGTGACAATTTCTATGAAATACAGCAGATCCATAATTAAGGACATCTGAAGTAATCAGACATAATCTAAGGCCTGCACAGCTCATAAGTTAAAAGTATTTTTATTTTTCAATTCATGTAATTGGATTTTATAAATTTGGAGGGAAAAAAATCTAATATATCATGCACATGAGTTGAATTATTTTACACTTTTGAACCATACATAAACTAATCTTTAACTTCTTCTGTCAAAATTGTTATTATTTTTTTTCATTCAACTATTTGAAAAAAAAGTAGTGAATAATATTTGATTTTCTAGAAAATCATTAATTTGGCATAAACTTTCTAAACAAGTACTTTTGCAACAATTGGTTTTGTTTCATACAAGGTTTTTAAAACATTAAAAATAATAAAGGGAAATACGTGTGTCTGCATATGTGATGATCTCCCCAGAACAGGTTGTTTCATCTTGTGTAAAGCAGCACAAAAAAGTCCGATGAAATAAATATAAATCATATTAGTGCTTATTGAATATCAGCATTATAGATTTATGACTCTTAGAATATGCAGTCAATATTTAAAACTCTGATTCTAAGAAGTTACTGAATTTACAGTGAGAGAATGGATAAAACACCAATTTATGTTTTATTCAAGAATTTAAACTTCACTATTGAAACATATTATTTAAAGCCTTGACCCTGAGAATCGAATTAATTTATATTGAGAAAAATTATAAATATCAATTTATAATTGAATCATGAATGTAAATGTCATTATCATGTTAACTGAAAAACATTATCACATATATATTTTGATATAGGAGACAAACCTCAGATCTGCTGCAACTTAAACCTTCTATTTTTCTTTTAGGATGCTCCTTGTGGGGTTTAAAAACATTGCCCATGATTTTCAGCCAATTATTTACATAAGCAGAATCACCAAATGGAACCTAAATAATAGAAAAAATGGTAATCATACATATAAATGCAAGAAAAAAACAATCTAAAACCATCTAATTTATTGAAATTTGGGCAATAAAGCTGCATTTGAATAGCATAATAATAATTTCTATATAAATCGATTATTGTTAACCCGGTGAAAGCTAAGAACTACACTTCTGGAGCATACGCCGGAGAACACACCTTCCTTCCTTCCTTTCTTTCTATATATTCCCAAATGGCCAGATAAATCGATATAGTTAAATAAACCAGTTTAATATGTGGAAAAAAGAAAGAAAAAAATGTTCTTAGAAACTGTCAGAAACTTATAAATCTAATGACAGGGTAATAAAGCAAGTACACATTATTCATAATAAGAGGATTAATTTTACAAAAATCATATTCTTTATACTTCATGTAAAAGGTTATATTTTATTAAACTAATTTAATTAAAATAATTGCCAGTTAAGGAATTAAAAGATTTTATCTATATTTACATCTGTTTCATATACTTTGAAGCAACAGCTTGCATGCATGCAACCATAAGTTTCTAACAAAATAAAGATTAGGTGTCCAATAAATGATAAATTTAGTTTTATTTTGAATTAGTATTTTAAATATTAATCAAATTCTACTCCTTAAAGCTTATGGAGAAATAATACAACAGAACATAGGAGCAGAGGAAAATAAATATCCAGTTGAAATCTCTTTTCTTTATTAGATTTCAAATTTAATATATAGCTACAATTTTAGTACCAAGAATATATATCAAATTTTATATTTCTAGTTTGTTTTGAATTATAAGATCCACATACATGGAGCAGCATGCAGTCAACATAGATAGATTTAGTATAAAATTTGGCACATACGTACAATTTTAGAGCTAAAAACCATGAGTCAAATTTCATCTGCCAAATCATTTTTCAACATTAAAAATATTTTCACTTTATATACATCACTTATAAGAAAGTAAAAGCTATTCATAACTAAATGAATTGAGAATTTATTAAATTGGAACTATAATAAATAAAATAACTTTGAAATATACAAAGTATCCCTGTGTAAGCAATGCTGTCCTACACAAAAGAAGGGCCTAATGTAAATATAACTTGGGAGAAGGACATAAAATAACTTTATACAAGATAATAATACCTTAATGAATTTTACTAATTATGGCATTGTTAGTATAATATTTTTATAATATGCATGCAAATGATAAATGATTGATTTTTTTATACACTTAACATTCAATTGCATAAATAATAATTAATAAATCAAATAGCAAAAGCGATTGTTTCGTAAATTTTAGCAAAATTCACATGAATTTTGCCTCATTTTCTGAAAAATTTTTAGAGAAAATTATTGATATCTTTAGTTTATGATAGTTTTCAAATAATTTTTAACTATTTTCAATCTTGAAAAAGATCTTTCTGAAAATATGGTGATAATTGAGAAGGCTAAAATAATTTTCAGAACAACAGTGAAATTTAAATACAGTTCACATATCTTTATATAAATACTGAATAGTTGTAATTATGAAAGGCAAGACCTGATATTAATTTCTGATTTTATTAAATGAGTCAATATAATCAATATCACCTTCTCAAGTTATATTTCCAAGGTCTTTTCAATATTTGAGAAAATTGTGCTTAGATAGTTAGTGAATGAAAATGGTCTCATGTTTATATTAAATTTTGAAACTTAAAATAAATAAAGGCTCATTCAGTTGTGACAAGAACTATGTAGCTATCTAGATATTTGCATGCGCAATGAGACACAAAATACTCAGCTTAACAGCTTTTGCAGGTTTAACAGGAATGTATGTTAATTTCATCATAATATCAAATATAGGCATATTCAGATTTTTTTTTAAAAAAGAAAGCATTTTTATTTCGCAAACTCAGTCAGTGATGCAAGGCTAATTATTTGTGCATTTCCTTAGTTCAGTTATGTGTTTGAATATAAAAATTTTTAAAAATTTAGCCTAGAGAAAATTAGTTATTTGATGTTTCAATATCTTAAAACTTAATTTCAATGACTTATTTAATAATTAAATCAGATTTTAATTGTGATTTAACAATTTGACCAAAATTCAATTTTTATTTCTCATTTTCTGTCAACAGTGCTATAGAAGTGATATTTATCCTACTCAAAAAGAAAAACAACAATAATGAGACTTCATATAAAAACATTGTATGTCATTGGAATTTCATCTGCATCCCAGATATTAAAAATATATTTAAAAAATAATTTAGAAACAATAGAACAAGTAAATGACTTTGTATCAGTCAATCCAAGTGATCTTGGCAATACAAAAAGTAATACAGTCAGAGAATGATGATAACAATGTACTAATAAAAGTCTCTAAATATTGCTTCCTATTTTATTTGAGGTTATTGCTTTAGCACACAAAGCTCTTAAGAAAGATAATGTATTATCATGAAATCATATATGATGGTTGGATGGGTAAATAAAGACAAGCAAAGTTTGTATCTGCTATAACAGAGAAACTTAAAAGAATGGAAGGGAAAAATTAAGAATACCCAAAAATGAATGTTTTTTTTTTTTTCTTTACATTTATGTTAAGACTTTTCATCTGCTTTATACAAGTATCCCTTTAAAATACGGCAGTATGCATTATTCCATTTTTATTAACATATGGAAAAACAAAAGAAATAAAGGAAGTAATAATCAGCTATTTTATTTTCTTAAAGTGATTACCTTAAAAAAAATTCATATTCTGATGGTATCCTCAGTTTTATTCAGTTATAATTCTTAATCATTTTGATAAACTGCAACAGAAAGTCTTAAACGTATTTATTGATTACCTTCCAATTTTTATTACAGAGAAACTTAAAGAATGGAAAGGGAAAATTAAGAAGAATACCGAAAGATGAATGCCTGAATTCTTTTTACATTTATGTGAAGAGTTTTCATCTGCTTTGTACAAGCCTCCTTTTTTAAATACAGCAATATGCATTATGTACACTGATTGAATAAATTAATATTTTTGGACTTATTATAAGATTATATTTATAAGATATATTCTGTTTGGTTTCTGATCACATATATGGAAAGAGGCCAGATTCAATATAAAGGTTTTCAGAATGTTATACTCATGTTTTTTTAATCTTTTGAATTGCCATTTGTAATAAAATATGTTAATAAGACTGTAGTTAGCTACTTCTGGAAATGCCATATTACTCTTAGAAATTAAATCATTTTCCTATGTAAAGTTTAACAATAAGTAGGAGGAAAAAAATTGAGAAAAGAAGAAGTAATCTGAAATAGATTTGCTCAATTTTAATATAGTGAGTGTGACAATATGCCCTATTAATGAAATGAAATTGTAAAATATTTTTATGATAATGTTCAATAACAGAAAAATATTAAATACATTGTTAGAAGTAATAAATCGACAAAAATATTTTTATTTACATGTTTTTTCTTAAAAAATTAATGCATGCTCCTAATAAAACTTTAATCATGAAATATAAATTACTCCATTTTGTGCCATTCCAAATGGTCCAGGATTCATTCCAAGAAAAAGGACAGTCTTTTGGCCATTGCAGTAAGTCCTTACATAAAACTCGTGTGTTTCCTTAGCGTAATATAAAGGGTTGTATATGTAGCGAACATGTTCACTAAATGTCAAATCAGACAACAATTTACATTGTTCCTGCTCTATTTCCAGAAGTAAGTTTGGTATTGAATAATTATCCATTATTAAAATTTATAGCAAATAAAACATTCCAAACACAAAGTAAAAAAAAAATTTCTCCTTCCCTGTAATTCCTAAAAGGAGTTTTCGCAACCTTCTCAAAAGCAATTGCTATAATTAATGCATACAGCTGCAATGTAACTATTAATTATACATAACAATAACCACGTGATACTTAAGAGAGGTAAACAAAAATCCTCTGAATCAGAAACCAAAACTAGCATTTATTTACAATATGGTTCTGCCCCCACCTCCCCTTTCGATTACTTAACAGCTGTTTCTAAATCTTTTTTAATCAAATTCCGCACAATACATTCTTTACTTTATTTCATTATACCGCTAATAATCTATTTGCTTTTTTCCTTATTCGGTATTTACTTATTCACTTTAAAAAATTAGTTTCTAATTTCCTTTAATTTTGCCGATTAAATATCGTATTGCTGTCATATAATAGATGATTCCAAAAGCAAAAAAAGGCAACCTGTGATCTTGCCAAGATAATATGGAGTTTGGTAGAGTAAATATTCAAGTATGATTTACAGAAACCTAATGTTTTTAATTTTTAAAACACTATTATGGAATATTTTCACTTATTAGAAAAGTTAACTGCAACCAAAAGATTCCTTATTTGGCATTTTGCCAATGTACGTGTTATGTTTACAAGCAAACCGATACTTCAATTTCGTCGTTGTTTTAAAAGTTAAGGAAACATTAAACATCGTGAAACTTTTTAGTAGCAAGTAACTGAATAGAAAGAATAAGCGTTTATTTAAAATGATTTGTTGTTTGTAACTAACTGTCAAGGATAACTGCACTTTTATCTGGTTTTTTTTCAACTATTTGTTTGAGTGAGTAATGCAAATTATGTACATTTCTTTGTCATAAACAATGATTGTTAATATTAATAAACAACTAATAAAATTCATAAATTTAGAAAAATTATTTGTGTTTTAAAAAATTACTTTAAACGTTTGTTTTCAAACAATTTTTTACCATTATTTTTTAATTTGTGTAAATATTTTTCTAGCTGTTACCTCATTGTAAACTACTTGACTGTTATTCTTATTAATGATTTGCAAAGTAAAAAAAAAGAAATAGGATATATTATAATAATTTTATAGTTGCAGAAGTTATGTTTTATGTACAAAGATGTGATGAAAATTTCTTTACAATTACAGGAATGTGTAAATTAAAGTCAAAAGGTAAAAAATTCAACTGTCCGCTTCATTGGAGACAGATACATATTTCTGCATTTGTACATAAAATGTAGAAAGGTTTCAATAAGTGGTTGAAAAAGTTTTGGATGTTATTGTTTGTGTGCAATTTTAATTGAATAGATTATTTAGTTTAGTATTCGTATTCATTCATCAATTTCTGTTCAAGAATATTGAAATTCTCTTTCTGAATCTATTATAAAATTGACTGTGGGAACTCATTTTTATTAAAATTACTATTTATTGCATGTTTTATTTTTTATTCAAGACGCATATAATAATTGTATGACTCCATAGTAAAAATATCCAACTTTAAGCCTGCCAAAGATTTTTTCTTTGTATTTATTTTCAAAATATCTAGATTGTGCATGTTAAACCTTGAAGATTAAATAGAGCCAAAGTTTACTGCATTGAAAGAAAATTATTAAAGCATTTTCATTTTTAGAATTAAAATAAAAATTTTAGGTACTTTTATTTTGTTGATGTAGGCGATTAAGTCACCAAAGGTGATATAATTGATGATAAAAATGGAATATCCCTGCTGGTAATCTTTTACTGCCACAGTTTCAAAAAATAAGTACAAATATTTCCAACTTTCTTCATCAATAAAGTCTACTTGTTAAGATTTCCAGCATTATTTAAAAAATTTTTATGCGTCTACTATATATTGTTGCCACTAAAATCTGCTTGTTAAGATTTGCAGCATTATTAAAAAAATTTTATGTGTCTACTATGCATTGTTGCCACTAAAATCTGCTTGGCAGGATTTGTGCTGGTGTAATGGAAAAGTACCTAATTTTGTAATAAAAATTCAATTTTTTTTTTCTGTTGACATTATATTAGTACTATCTTTTTTTCTTTTTTTTTAAAACTTATATCGTGTTTAAAGTAATGTTTTTAAAAAACTTATTTATATTTAAAATAGTAATTTTATAGTGTTGAATTCTATTGAAAATATAACGGTAGCTTATTGGTTCAAGCTGCAGATCTGCAATTAATTTCAATACAATCTATAAGTTGGTAACTTTTTCCAAACTTACCTTTGTAGCTAATATTTAGAAATCAAAATATTTCTGTCATTTCGAATTTCTGTTTACAAATTGATATAAACTTTTTTTACTAGGTTTTCAGTTGTCTCTACTAGTATTCTATAAGGATTTCTGTATAAATTAAGAAAATACAGTGAGGTCTATTTTACAATAGCTTAAATTCTGCTGAAACTTTTTTTTCAAATCCATTTTAATTTGTCTTAATTACTTTTAAAAATATGCTGTTAAATTTAACTTATTTTTGTGTGTATTTCTATTTATGAGCTGAGAATTTTCAAATTTTTTTCTAAAGCTTAATTATAGGAATCAACTTATAAACAGGTCTCCTTATCTCTAAAAAAATTGTGTTTTTCTATCAGCTAGGCTTAAGAGATTAATCACTAAATATGGCTCTTATTGTATCTCTATAATATATTTCTTAAATTTAAGAAAACATTAATTTCAAATGAAATTAGTTATTCTTACGAAAATTAGTTGTCTTATTTTCAAAATTATTTGTTATTGTTACTTTATTGCAGCATCGAAACAAAATTTGTAAACTTGGCAAAATTTGAGATTTGGTAAATTAAGGTGTTATATTAAATTAACCATCCTAATTTGAATCTTCAGTCAATGCAACATTCCCCCCCCCCTTCTCTTGAGCATAAAACATAGACCAAAGACCACATACTGCTTTTTTTTTTTTTAGCATCTCTGCTAATTAAAGATGTTTTTTTGTTGTTTTTTTCCTTCCCTCTTGAATTTGTTTTTCATTTGCAGAGAAATGCTGAGTAATTATATTGTTAAAATTTTTCACGAGATTGATAACTTGTAGTTTGAATTTTGCCGCATAAGAATTTCTTTTGTCATTCGTCTTTGAAGCGAAAAAGAAAACAGCTGGAAATAAGACTGGCGCAGATATGGTATATCGTTTACAAGTCAGCAAATATAAAATGGGAGGGGATATGTTAGTTTCAAGAAGAGTTAAAATGATCATTGCTGCTATCTAGTGTTTTGCTTTATAACAATTTCAGTGATAATCGTTTCACTCTCTTGGTAACATGTTTGAGTGTCGCAGGATTTTTTTAATAAAAATTCGACTTATATGTGAATTTTAAATAAATTTTTGAGTGAAAAAATATACATTCTTGGTTTATACTCGGATTAGTTTATATTTACAAAAATATAGCATTTAAAAATTATGGCCTGTAAGATTTTGAAAATAAATGTTGATTAACATTTTTTATATACTAGTAGCTGGTACCCGGTGCATTGCTGCTATGAAAGAAATAATTTTGGAAATATCGTTTGAAATTTGGAATAGCTATGTTGTTTAATTAGAAGTGATAGACAGAATGATATTTATATTCTTGTCAACAATAAAATAAGCAGCATAGAAATCGAATGATATATCAAGAAGAGGTATAAATAATACTTATTCTATTTTTTTTTATTATTCATTTACTTTAGGGTAGACAATATTTTATGTTTTTCTGTCTTCAGCAAAAACAAATTTCTTTGCTATTTGACTCTTGAGCATCTACCATATAATTAGCCATGTGAAAAACATGGATTTTCTAGATTTAATCTGCACACTTGAAGTGAGTGACCTTGTGCTTGGTTGATAGTCATTGAGAATGCTAGTTGAATGAGGAACTGCAGTTGTTTCAAATCAGAAGGCTTGTCAATGGGAGCAATGGAAATGTGTTGAATGAGCTTCTCCATTCGATTTTCCGTTAAGAATAGTTGCCTCGATTCTCGCTGTATGTTGGTCTTCTGATTCTGATGTGCATGATCGGGTAGCACAGAAATGTTGTCTTTCAATTCTTGCTGCTTTTTGTTCTTGAGATTTCTGAAACATGTGAATTTGCAATCCATAAACAATCTGCTTCCTTGCTAACTTGTTGTTCCCTGTTTACTTGAGAAGCTTGAATTTATTGAGACCTTATGCTAACTGGTAGAACTTCTAAGTAATGAATGTTTGAGAGGCATATTTTTTGACAAAGCAATTAACACAATATGTGCTTATATAAGCGAGATATTGTTTGTTGATTCCATCAGTAAATAGAAAAATTTCCATTATATATATTTTACCTTGATTGGCATCGATAATAATAATTCTATTTTCAATGTATGTGAGAGAAATTCTGAATTATATATGCAGTTTGCTGCAGTCAAAATATTGTGCATGCTGAATGACAACATCCTGTGTAGATGACTATTTATTAAAGAAAAGGAAAAAAATTAGTGCTTGCACTAATTATTTTAAATTTCATTTCATCATATTGATTGACATCGATAAATAATTAATTGCACAAGATTCAAGCAAATAATTTTATTTTGTTTGAATCTTGTGTGATTAATTGTGGATGACATGTGTGGTTTACTGTTTATCTTTTGTTGATTGTCATTTTTAGAATGATGTTGAATCATAAAAAGACATGAAATAATTTGTTTGTAAATTTTATTGTGTTTAAAATAAATATTAACAATTGTACTGTGCCTATAAACTTCACACAAGTGCAAGCAAGAAATTGGCAAAGTTTTATTGCAATTGGCTGAACAGTGTAGCAGCGCATAAAATACAAAAAAAAAACATTCGTTTTGATATATTAGACATAATAATTGCACTATGCCTATAACTTGCACTCAAGTGCAAACAATAAGTTGGCCAAGTTCTGCTTCAATCGGATGAATGGTATGGCTGTGCATATAATACAAACATACAGTCATTTTTTTTATATTAGATTCTGTTGGCAAGGTTCCAATTATGGATGGCATATGATTTTAACTGTGAGTGTTATACTTTTGCTGTAAATGATTACTATTACTTATTTCTCTTAAAATAGTCTATTCATACTGTTTTTTTTTTTTTTTTTCCTTTGAAGATATACTTCAGTTTATGAAATTTGGAAGATAATTACTCATATCAAATGTATCTTTTCTTAATGTAGTTAACTTCCTATACTATTCATTAGATTTACCATTATCAAAATTATGTGTGACATTACTTTTAATATTACTATATAGCTATTTATTAATTTAGCAAATGTGGTATTTATTTTGAACATTAATATATAGTTATTTCAGCTTCTGATAAAAGTTTATATGACATGTTCTTTGTTCATTTTTTAGGCTCAATTTTAGTTTTGCTCAAGATGGGAATACGATGAATTCCTGATTTCTCAGCTATGACAATCTGCTTTGTCCTATCTCTAGTCTTAGTTTGTTCAATTATTATGTGCCTTTCTGTGCAAGGTATAATGATTTTTGCTATTATTTCCCATACTATTGTGCTAAAAAAATTATGGGACTCTTTTAATATATTCCAATATAAATGAATAATGCTATTTTTATGGAAGAAACAGACATGATTAACTAGTTCTAAACTTATGATGAATAAGTTTAACCTATTGGAAATACATGCTGTTCGGCATATAATTAGTGATTCAAAACTTCTTATTGCATGAAAACCCATGAAGCTCATAGCATGAAGAATTTACAAAGAAGTAGAATATCGCATGAAGCCTATTTTGTGAATCTTCATCACAAATGAAGGTCACTGTTTTGTTAATCTTCATCATTTCTAATGCCAAGTTACCTAGCAAAATATAACACTTCAATGTTTCCACAATCAACATAATCCTTTGATCTCTTTCCATATGACTTTTCTTCAGGTGAAGAATTTACTTAATAGCTAATGATTCTCAAGCTATAAAGAAGTTGCAGTGTCAGAGACGCTATATATAATGGTAAAAATGCTTGTTGTACAAAATCGTTACCTCAAAGAAAACTTGAAAGAAAAGTTTGTTTGTAAATATTTTTGGATCATTTTAAATATAATATTTTCATATTGCTTTATGGTATTTTAGATATTGGTTTTGCTTAGGAATACATAAAAATTTAATCATGATTTAATTAAAATTTATAGTATTTGCTCAAAAGTTTAACTATAATATCAGTGCTATAGAACAAAATTAAATAATCTTTGGTTTATAAATGAGTATAGTTGTGACTATTTTTATATTAGCATAAATGAGAAACAATTTCTTTGCACAATTTTAAATGAATTAACTTTGTACCATCGTTATTAAACTGTTTACATTAAATTAATTATTAAGTAGTTTTGGTTCTAGCTAATAAATTGAATTTGTGAATTATTTATTGGATAACTCAAGTTGTAGTTTTTTTGGGGGGGGGCGGGGGATGTAGTTTTTTATTATTATTGTTGTTGATGATGATGATGATAGCTAACATTTGGATTTTAAAAAACAAATTCTTGTATGCCAAACACACTAGGTAAATTTAGTGTTAATGATTGTTTTATACAGTAATATTATTACAGTATCAATAATTTTTTAGAAATATTATAACTTTATTATGATTTTGCTTAAACTCGTTAATTAATAAATTCATCTTTCTAAAATTTTACATTATTTTTCAAAGTTGTTTTTAGTTCATTGTTTTATGAAATTTATTCAACCTCCTTGTTTACTCTACAACGTAGTTACCATAATTGTGATGTGCTGTGTTTTAATTAGTATTTCATCTCTTGAATTTTCATAACTTATTATGATCTTGAAAAATATGCAATTGTTTTGTCGGGGTACGCTAAATTGTAGTAAAACCAAAATGGTTATTGATATATATAAATAGTCAATAATATTTCTGTTGATTTGTTATAATAATGATTTAATTTGGATGTTTATTTTGGACCATATTCTTTTTTTATATTCTTCTCTTAGGTTGCTAAATTTATATGAAATGCATGAAGGGATTTTGGTATCAGCATACAATTTTAATTTTATATGTAGTATCATGCATCCTAATTTTTCTCTTTTTATAGAAATGAGTACACTATTTCTTAAATTTATATGATTTTTTTTACTTTAGATAATGCTGAAAAACTCCATGGAATCAATTGCAAGGTTGATGAACTGTTCAGTTCTGCATATGTAACACCAGTAGTGGACCAATCCACTTTAGTTACCGGATGCAATTCTCGTGACACAGCATCAGGAGAACAGGTAAGTTTCATTAACAATTCCTTCACTTAAATATTTCCCACTTGCTAAATTCTCAAAATTGTGAATTCTCAACATTATATATATATAATATTACTAATCTTGTAAATGTTATCAGATTTTTTTCCCCTCCACATTATTAGGGCCACAGTGGCCTGATGGTAGGTTGCAGTTTCTAGATTAGAAAGTTCCAGATTTAAAATCTGATAACACAAAAGAGCTGCTGTGTATATGTATCCATTGCTTGTTATATTTGTCATGAAGACTTATATGGCTTCCTGCTGGTGTGGTTCAAAAATTTGAAGTGGAAAGGAGGTTGGATTGCCAACTTAGAAGTTGCTTTTTCATTTAATTATGATTCAAGGTTTATATTCATTTCAGATGAAGATGAAGCATTAATATTAAACTAAGCTAAATTCTTTTTAAAAAATTATAAAATCATCCTGTATAACCACAAAATTTATAGAGAATAAAAGTGTAAAAAATAGCTCAAAATTTAGGAAATTAGAATTTGAAAGGCATTTGCTAAATATTAATCTGTATAATTGTGTATAAAACCAAATATAGTAGTTGAAAATTAAATATTTGCTCATATCTCTTGTAGGGAATTAAAATGGGTCCTAATTCAATAATTTTTAATGGGAAATATTATCTAGACTGAACGTTTGTAAAATTATTCTATGTAAATATTATAAACTATCTTTTTTTTAGGAAATTCATGTTCTTAGCCTTTTGAGAGCTAGTATTCATTCTTTTGAAGCAAGGAATGAATACATCCCTAGTGTTTCTCTTGATGTTCGTCCCCGTTGGAAGGAAAAGCCACCTGCATCTGCTGTTATTATACTTCTCTCCGCTACACCTGTAATGTGGCAAATGAACTTGCATCACATGGGGAATAGTACAAGTTTTCATGTTATTGTAAGACTCACTTAAAATTTGTCTTGATTTAGTTTATTTATTTAAAATATGGTTGAAACCAAATCAAATAAATAAGATTGTTTTATACATCTGCTATTTCCTCAATGTATGAAATAAACTTATTTCCTTAAACAATTTTTTAAATATAAATCTGGAAAAACATTTCAATACATAATTTTTCAAGACCAGTTCTAGTCTTCCCTGAATAAAAAATTTAATATTATTAAAAATACTTGTAATGAATTTTATGTTTACAGTTTCAAGATTATATTTTTCTTAGCTATCACTGTGTAGCTCAATGATTTAGAGTACTAATGAAACAAACATTTTATTTAATTTCAGGAAATTAGGAGTATATTTCTTTATTGTATTTTTATGAAGCATCCTTTTTTATGGTGATAAATGGGTAACAGAATAGGTTTCAATTAAATTGGAACAGTTTTGAGAAAGATATTTAATATTTGATTAGAAATTCCTCACCAAAACATTCACAGCAAAGTGACACTATGTTTAAAATTGCATTTTGTTGCTATGTATCGCTTTAGTCATGAGCAATAAGTAAAGGGAAATTGGAAAATTTATTCACTTAATGGAAATTATTAAGTGAATAAACAAGGATAAGTTGACAGAATAAGCATTCTTAGACGTTTGAAAATGAGATGTGCCAACTTTTCTCTCTAAACAGTTTTTGGAATGAAGTTCTGAAAATGATATTCAAAATATTTTGCATGCTACATAATTTTTGTTCCTTAAATTTTTCAAATGTTTTATTTTATACAAAAATGCTGTATCAATGGCTGTACTTGCCACAAGAACTCTATTATGAATAATTTTATTATTTTTGTTATTATATGTATATAAACCAAATAAATTATTCAAATTTCTATAAATGGCTGTGGGTAAATTATGACTTGGGCAGTAATGAACATCATTTTAAAGTAGGCTATCTGCATTAACTACAACATTTATTTGATGCTATCAGTATAGAAAAGAATATATTTACTATCCCAGATCATATCATTCATTTTATTAAAAATAAAATATATATTTCAGGTTTTCACTTGTGTGCATTCATTTTTACATGTGGAATCCTTGGGGGGGGGGGGATCTGCCTAATTAATTTACAGGGTGTGTAGTGTTGTAAAAAGTGCTTAAATCTGAAAACCATTTTTAAGCACCTTAAAAGTACTTAATTTTCAGAAAAGATCATTAAAAAGTGCATAATGTTTTCATGAAGACAAAAGCTTTTTGTTTTGTTTTGTTTCCCCACATGATAAAGTATGATAATTCAGAATCATGGTTGGTTGTAAAAGCTTGTTTACTGGATGTATCAATAAAGGAAACCAACAAAGGTAAAGAATTCGAAGAAATATTTCAGGGGTTCTAGCACATGTTAAGATAAGGCGTAATGATTTTTTTTCTTTTCCGTTTTTTTCCCTCCTATTTTTTTCAACAATGTGCATTGCCATAGTTATATGGAAGAGCAGTACGAAATAGTTATATAGAAGGGTAGTGTGAAATACGTACTATGCCATACTTATTGCAAATCGAAAAGCATTTCAATTTTTAATGTTTTAGATGTTGAAGAATTTATTTATGTCTGATAATTATATATTTAAAATTTTATGAGTTGTTAAAGAAGAATATTTGATATGGTCCAATCAATGGAAAATATGAAAAATCGCAGGATGAATTTGATGCACCAATACGATAAATCGAAAAAGTTGCTTTAAAAACACTTAACATATTCAATCATCATTCTCATTAATGTGTCATTTTGGAGCAATTGCTTGAACGACCTACTATAGGTATTCAAATTACTTATATTGAATTGTAATTAATTGTGTTATGAAATTACTTTAATTGATCGCATAAAATCCGGTATGATGAAATTTTAACTTGAAGCCTTAAATATGCAATGATTGTGATAACTTCCGCAGTATTTTTTGTGTGCCCCCATCCATTTGAACATTTTTTTTTTTGTTGAAAGTACTTAACAAAGTTTCTTGCCAAATTTGTTTTGGTTAAGAAAAAAAGGAACTGCTGGATCTGTTATTTAAATATTTTTAATAAATATTTTTTTAAAATATTTTTTTAACAATTTTTTTTTAGGATTTAGATTCCATCATTTTTATAATTATTTTTTTGGTAATTATAAAATGAAGACAGCTAGATAATTAGCATTTGGTACACAGATTTAATATCTATTGTATAAACATTTGCCAAATTTTGAACCAAATCCAACAAAGAGGTTCACTGCATGTCGGTCTGTACTTTCAGAAATATGTAAAGATGATAACTCAAAAATGTAGCGACTTAATTATGTCAAATTTGGTATGTAATTTTGTGACTGCTAGTGTACTTTGAGTCAAATTTTTGTTTTATTCAACTGGGAAGAATGTGTCTAAAACCCAAATTTGCTTTACCGTATACTTTCAACCACCTGCCGGAGATAAATCCTAAAACACTTGCCAATGATCACATGATAGATAGAAACAGTAACAATATTTAATTCACACATAGTGTTAATATTCCGTATCTATTGTAAGCCAATGCCACACAAGGTATTTCCTGATAATATGCAATAAAGTTTTGGGAAGATGCTCTGGCTGATTTATTTCTGTTTCGCTTCTAACTACAGATCTGATTTTTTTGACTTTATTAATTTGTTTCTGTTATTTATAAAAACTAGAAATTGTTAAAGCATTTTCATTTTTTGTAAAATATATATAACTTTTCTTCTGTAATTTTTTTAAGTAAGAATTTTTTTTTCTTATAGGTTAAAAGGCAGATTTTTATTAAATGTTAGGGACATTAAACATTTCAAAAAGACTTTTACTACACTTTAGAAAATAAGAGGCGATATGACAATTTCTTTTTGGTCTAATCATTTGTGAATACTGCTATTATTTTCTATTAAAAATTATTTTAAAAACTTATTTAGAATATGGCATTATTCTATCATCAATTTCAAGGCAGTTTTGCCAGTCATATGATGATAATCATAGGAATGCTTTAGTCCTTAGCTTTATAAGATTAGAAATAAAATTACTTAATAGAATGAGTCAGTGCAGTGAGAAATTTACCCTTTCCATCCTAGCCATGTTGGATCTTAATTGTTGTTGCCTATATAAAAATAAAATACAAAATTTATTTTCATGTTGAGCTTCTACATCACTATCAACATTTTTAGAAATGTTGTATCTATCTCATATTTTATTTTAATTTTAAGAAAGGTTAAAAAAGCTCACAGATCGTTATTGTTAATCTTATAAAAGTTGACTAAATGTTTTTGGTATCAATAGGGTTTCCCCCCCCCCCCCCCCATTTTATGATTATTTCTATACTTTTGTCAAATCCAAAAAGGCATAATTTTACAATAGAAGATGTTTTGCAAATACAGAAATAAATATTAAAATTTAAAAAGTAAGCATTTAAAATTAATTTTTAAGAATTTTTTTTTTCAATAAAAGCCATGCTATGTTATAACATAGTAAAAAATACTATGCTTAAAAAATACATAGTTTACATATGCATACTGTACAAAAGTGGTTAATTTTGGGGGCTAAGATGCTTAAAAGTACTTAATTTTTGCAGTAGTTTCCCACTACTCACCCTGATTTTGTCTTTTTCAAATATTTCAAATGATCTAAATTAATAAAGTCTGATAATGGTATTGAATGCAAGGAGTAAAAAGGATAAATATTGATTTTAAGTGTAATGGTTAAATTTGATCATTTTCTTTCTTTTTATTGTAGCTTACAATTTTCAAATGTATTTTGTTTGCCATGTAATTTTCTAATGTTTTGATGCATTTTCAGGTTAATAAAACATCTCATGTAGTTCCTAGCATTCCAGTACCTGTTACACGTCGAAAACTTCCTCCCATGAAAAGATTATCAATGTGGATTAAAAGTCATCATGGTGCTGTTACTTCTTTTTCATTTATTCCTGTTGCTAATGAGATCACATTGTTTATTGGCATCGGTATGAATTATTTATGTTACAATTTTGTATTCAATGTATTTTGTTAATTGAAACTGATATTTTACAATGAGTAAAATGGAAAGATAAAACTTAACTGTTAACCATTCTAGATTGATTTCAAAATTCTCATTATTTAAGTAGGGAAATATTACTTCATGCATTATATACTGTGATGAACAAAAGAAACAAAATATTTTATTTAAATAAGGTGAAATTAAGGAGTACTTCCATAGGATATACAATAAATCTTAAAAGGCACATTTTCGTCCACTTGCTCTCTATCAGATATATCATGTAGATGTGTAAAAATATTCCAAATTAGATTTAGTTTTTTTTTTACAACATATTTTCACATTAATCAGTTTTTTTTAATAAAATAAGACTGTAATTTCAATTATGAAATTTTATTTAAATTTCCATTGATTACATATTTGTGCATGTGTGTGTGCACATAAATATTAGTATACAGATACTCTAAATAAATATGTATCTCTATATATGAGCTCTTTTGAGGTTATACAATTTATTTCTATGTACAGATACATCTGATTCTGCTCAAGGTTGCAATTTCAGCAGTCAAGCACAATCAGTTCATGTGAAGGCCAGTTTTGTGCAACTCCAACCTGCTACTGGTTGCTCAGTAAAAAATCCAAATGATAATAGAAAGTAAGTGTTATAAATTTTTTTTCATTTTGAACAGAAAACTTTGCAAATATTTATATATGTAAATACATAGCTTTTGAGAAGTTTTGTGGTTGAAGAGAGAGAGAAAAAAAACTTTAGAATTTTAACTTCGCTTTATTCCATCCCAGGAGGCATAGTTTATGTACAAGAAGCACAGACTGACTGATGTCCTTTCACAAGCATTATAAAAGCAAGAGCGAGTGAAAAAGGGCCAAAATGTTTTTCCCGATGATTATATACTGTGAGATTCTGATAGGGATTTTTTTACACATATCCATTTATGCAGGGATAATTTAGGTATCTTTTAAAAGAGTTTGTTTAGATAGACAAATTTTTATCCCTTCACTCGGAATATGGAAACTTGTTGATTTCAGCAATTTTGGAGTTTGTGTTGAATTAATTAAATAGAAAAGTCTAATTGGATCAGAAAATAAGAGACCAATTTGAAATGAAATTAATGTGGGTTAAATTAGGATAAAAATTAGGAAATTAATTAGAATTTTATATTTAAAGATATTTTTACACACACACACACACACATATATATATAATGTAGCCAAAATGTTTTTTGATTACTTATTCTCATTTTCTCTAAGGACTGGGATATCTTGGTTGTAGATTTTCATCTGAATTTCTGCAAACTTTCTTTTTTGATTTTATATAATGTAATGTATCATGCAGCAAGATCAAGCTTAGACTCTTATGTCAAGCTTTCATAAGTTAATTCTCATCAAAAGTTAACTTTTAAGTTATTTTTCTTATGTTCTATAATACTATGTTTTGTTTTTCCAAAATTTCCATGTCCAAAAATTTTCCTATTTTAAAGGCTGCATCATTTTTTGAAAAGTTATACAATATCATGTGAAAATCAAATGGTTGATTTGTTTCTTTATTCTAAAGACCTAATGTCCATTGCACTTTCAGCACATTCAAAGTTCCATTAGATGATTCTATTCTAATGTTTTGAGGTTCAAAAAATTTTCTGATTTTTAGAAAATCATAAAAATAATTTTATTATCTCATAGCAATGTGATTGTAGTGAATGAATTTTATTTCAACAAGGATATGCTTTTTGAAATTAAAAGAAAATTCATTAATTGGACTTTAGAACTGTGTATGATTGCATACATTTTTCTGGAGATGTCTTAAGTATTCCAACCTCCAAATATGCTTCAGTATACAAAATTAATGCATATGAGGTTATTATAAAATTTTAGGAAAGCAGAAAAAAAGTTTTAAAAAGAGAATTCAACAAATGCAAAACAGCTTTACAAATTAAATTGCTTCAAAAAAAATTATCTGATGACTGAAAAATTTGCAGAAGTTAATACTCAAATATATAAATTGACCCAAAAAAAACTGTGTAATGCATTTGTTAAATAATCATTAAATGGTTTGTGCAATGGTAGTAACAAGTTATTTTATGTTTTATTTCTTACGAGTCCTTACTTTTGCTTACCAATTCATTATCCATTTCTCTCTTTAAATTAAAGAGCATTGGTAAAGAATCAACATTTTTTTTTTTTTTTTTACTTTAAAATGTAAATTTGTCTTGCAAAATTCATGTCAGTGAATGATAAAGAGAAATTATTTTTTCTCTATGTAAATATTCATTTAGTATGCTGTTATTCCAGGTAATGTTGAATTGTTGCTAATTTCCCTTTGCTTTTTCCTTTGATAAAAATTAGAGGAAAGATGCATTGTTATTCTATTATAACTAGGACACAAGTGTTATTCATGTGTTTCCTCTTATAATGCATATACATACAGGGAAAGTGGGGAATTTTTTCCCCCAGAATTGTGTTGTAACCCTAATGCATCATTACTTAGGTTTCTGTAATCAAAATTTAGAATTAAAAGGAGGATTTATTAGGACACACAAATATTTTCATTCATGATAAGCCTACTTAGTTCCTATCTTTCGAGCTTTTGTGTGTGTGTGTGAAACATTTCATATCACCTATATCATTTAACTGACTGGTCTAATAGCATTTTTGTAACCAAATATCACTAACTACCTTTTCAGTGTGCAACCAAACTTTCTCTGTTGATAAAAAGTTTCTGATGTCATACTCAACTATAAAACTTTTCAATCATGGGCATGTATTTATAAATATTTTATTTGAGAATTATTTTGTGCACACATCTTATATATGAATTCACTGTTATAATTTAAAATTTCATTTGTATATTTTGCAATGTGATTAAGCATTTTATGTGGTATAAAACATGATGTAAATACCCAAACAACATAAACATATTTCAGTTTTCACCAAACAAACATTAAAAAAAAACTTTTATTATCATGTGTCAATTTATTTATTTTATAATTTTAGTTTCCTCTAACTTGCTCTAGTAATTTTACTTTTTTTTCATTTCAGAAAACGCAGTATTTTATATGTTATTGAATTGAACTCAAATGCTCTCAATAGCGATGTGTTAGTACACTTGAAGCATGCAAATTCAGAATTAACTCATAAAAATATTGTTGAATTGAATGTTACTTTAGTTTTGAAGTGCCATGTATCTGTTGAATGGATTGTGGAATCCAGTGGTATCAAGGGATTATTACGTATTGTGGTAAGTTTTCATTGGCTCATCACACTGGTACTGGAAAGTGCACACATGCATATGTATATGTTGTCTTATTTATTTTTTGGGATTCAGTGGTCTTGTTTTTACAATCAAAATATATGTGGTAAATTTTGGAGGATATATATGTAACATAATGGTTAAATGGTTCTTGGCTTTATGTCATTAAAGAATCCTTTACCATGTTTTTGCAATCTATATATTTGCTTTTCACAAAGATTTCAGAAGAAAGAGTATAGTAATTTATAGATCTAATAGAAGTTTTTGACAGTATGTGTGACACTTTTTTGAAAAATCAAAAAATATTTTAAGCTTTTAATTCTGAAAACCAGGTAATGACAGGAATAAACAGAATTTAATTCATTATGTGCTCAAAAATGCAAATTCTGCTAATGAAGAAGATATTATTTATGTCTAGGATTACAAAAGTTGGATGAATATATGTTGATTGAGAAAAAATAAATCAGTATATCAATTTATGACTAGATCAATATTGTAGTTTCTACTATTTCTAATTCATAACTCTGATTTTAAAAAATTTTATAAATTTATATTGATTGAAGGAATTAAAGCATCAGTTTAGGATTTTCTCAGGAATACAAATATCAGTATTACATTGGCTTAAAAAACACATTATTAAATGTATATTTGTGTCATATCAAAGTTAGATGTAAATGCTTTCATATTTCTAAGATATGATCAGAAAGCATTGAATGAATTTCTAAAGCAATTTGTCAAAGGGTCTTTCTTTTGATAAATTACATTAGTTAAAGTTATTTGTCTCCATTTGGCTTCTAATTTATATAATTTTAACATTATGCTTGCCAGCTATGAGAGCTGAAGTCTTTTAATATCTGAACCTCATATTGAAAAACTTAATTGAAAACTGAAAACTTAAAAATGCAATTGTTAATTTAAAACCAATTTGTATTAGTAAAATACATGTTTGCTACTGATTTACTTTTTCATGTATAAGTAAGTTCAAAGTATCAATTCATGTAACATTGATTTCAACTTTTAAAATGCATGATTGCAAATACAATTTGCATGTTTCCAACCAGATATTATTTTGCATACGTGCATAATATATTTTAAAATAATAGAATGCAAAACAGTTTATAATGGTATGGACATAAATAAGTAAACATTCATGCCAACTTGCTTGCAAATTATAATTAAGAATTACAATCATACTTTTTAAACTAATTGCTCATATGTTATTGGTCAAGCTGATTTAAATAATATATTGTATAATTGTATTATATTTTTTTTTGTAATAACATATTATTTTAATGGCAAAGTAGTTTAGATTATCTTTTATTTAAAAAAAATAACCAACTATAATTCAGCGGACATTCAGCGTAATATTTTAAGTCGATAATACTAAATGCTTTACTCAGTAAAATGATATGTTATTCAAAGAATGCTTGTTGATATCATTTATTTAGGCTGAGCATCCAGTTCAAATCCGAACAAATCCATTGCTTTTAACAACAATAGTTCAAGAAAAGAATCTTGCATTTACAACGTCAACACTCCTCTCATCAGTACAAAATTCTTTTGGTCCCATTGACACATATATGAGATCATCTAAAGCAAATCGCATCAATATTATTATCAGAGAAAAAACAAGTAAGAATTTTAATTATAATTTTATCTTCTAATCACATAGAATTTTAAATTGTATGACTAACATTATTATTGATATATAAATCTCTGTTGCAAAATAATTAAAATCAGCTTGATTGTTTCCTTATGTGAAAGTCAACTCAATAATAATTTAATTTTTTTGATTTCTGATTTCTTGAATTGCATTATTCTGTTACATAGAGTATACAGTAGAAGACATATCTGGCGAGAGTAATCCATCTGTTGAATCTTCCATGAATGAGGAAAAGTCTTCAGCCAGTTCTGAAATTAATATTGTTTTGGGAAAAGGAAAGCCAGAGAATGGATCAGTGAAAAGTAAGTAATTCAGTTACTATATACAGTTTATTTATTATATGTAGTGTTAGCAAAATAAACTATGTAATATTTTTGTAACAGATTTAATTTATATAACAGATTTTGTCAGTATATAAATTTAACTCTATTGGTTTCTTTTCATTTATGCATATTTGTTAGCTTTTTACTAGCAATAATTCTTATCTTTTTAGTGTTCACTGAGCGAACATTAAGCCATATGCTGGCAAAACAGATGAGCCTGAAGTGTTCTACAAACAAAATAAACATTGCTTTTCCTCTTCAAGAAACCATGAATATTTTCTCTGCAATTACCGAATCTAACAGCAAATTGACTTTTATCTCTCTTTCCAATACTAACTGTAGAGCTAAGCAGAATGAATCTCATATTATTCTTGAAACAACCTGGAATGACTGTGGTACGAGGCAGGTAATGAATGGAGGAGTACAGTACTATAATCAGGTAAATTTTCTTTTTTACGTTAGATAAATTTCCATAATTAAATATACTTCAATTTAATTAGTTTATATAGTTGGCTATGAAATGTTTATAACAAAGTATCAGTCAATATGAATCAAAATCATATCAATTGGGTAATCAATCGCAAGTTTGTTTCTTCTGGCCATCCTGAGGCGCACTGATAAATATGAATACCCGGACAGCCATGGTAGCATTGATAGCAACTGAGGTTAAGTCCTAAGGCCATTGCCAAACATAGTAAAGCCCTTCCTATGGGAGGTATGTCCCTTCATCAGTAGGGGGGTAGCTAATCTCGCATCATTTCTGTACCCACCCAGGTGGTGAGAACCAACCACCATACTGGAAGCTTCTTACTCTCATATCTTTCATACCTCACAATGGGATATATCGATTGGATAAATTTGCAAAGTATCCAATTAATGTATAAAGGTTTATTTTATTCTGCAATTTAAAATTCAATGTGATTTACATAATTTCAAAAGTTATGTGTTTCTTTATTATTTTTCTCTCCCACTTTAAATATTTTCCATTTAGGAATATATTACAAATATAAAATACAGAAATGGAAACAAGTAACAGAATCAAATAGAAAAATTTTACTTTCAGAATTTTCTTTATATCTGTTTTAAAATTATTGCTGTTGATTTTCAAAATTTGATTAGAATTTAATCAAGTAATCATGTAATATTAGAAGTTATCCATCTTGTTTGGATATCTTGATGTTAATGATTCAAATTCTTATAGAAACGTCTGTATATGAGTTTATTAATGAGTCAGTCTATGAGTTTATGGATATTGAAGAACAAATTTCTGCAATAGGTTCGGTATTTGAAACCTAGATCTAGCAGAAAAGTAAACAATAATTACTAGTCTGAATAAAGATCTAATTATCAGTCAGGAGTTTCAATTAAAAACAATTATAATTTTGGGGGCAATAGACTCTAATAAAGAGCCTATTCAAGCTGAGATACATTTGTATGTCATCAACAACGCTGCTTTATGTAACACATTTATAATATTAGTGATCTTAGGAAATCAGTAATTTGCTAAGATTAATTGTTGTCTAAAAATTCCAATTAAATATTTTGTATAACTTAGTCCCAGTGACTTTTACTGCAAAATATTTTAAACTTCAAATTTTGATAAACTCTTATTATTTTAAATGGCTATACTGTTCTATTCATTATGTTATGCATATCTTTGATTTTCTTTCCATATCATCAAATTATATCACTGGAAAGAATAACAGTGCTTAAAAACGGCCTTCTTAAAAAAAATTATGTAGCTTGATTCTGAATTTGTTTTGTTTGTAAGTGCTAAAAAATATCAAAAATTTTATTAAAAGAATGGACTTTTATTCAAATTACTTACCATAACCAAATATGGACCAGACAATAACCAAAAATGGTTTTTCGTACAAGTGCTAGTGCTCATTTGGTGCCTCGAGATCCTGAGGGCCTCAAAAATCTGTTTATCATATGTTATTTTTCTAGGTTGATGATGAATTTATTATATAGGAGCAAGGAGATGTCTCAAAACAAGTTTGCAGCTTTTGTTTCTTATTGTTAAATACCTAACTTGTACGTAATGTAATGTACCTAGTTAGCTCCCTGTTATATAGTACATATTTTGGGGATCATATTACAACTGATAAGAAGGGAGTAACATTTCTTTGAATGCATTCTTGTGTAATATTCACACACTCATATTGTGTAAGAAAATGCTGATCCAAAAATCATCCATGGTGATTTTTGCTGAGAAAGGAAAGAATATTCTTTACTATACTCATCATTTATTACTTGACCTTTATTAAACAAAAAATAGTTGAAATTTAAAATTTCAAATAAATTCTTATTCTACTATATTTAATTCTTTATTTTTCATTTTAAAGTTAGCATCCTTGTTTGCCATTTAGCGATGACCAAAATTCGGAAAAATAATAAAATTGCTTTAAATGCTTAAATTTTGTTTTAATGATTTAAGTTGAAAATAATACCTTCTAAACATAAACTGCATAGGTAACTTTAATTTTTTAATTTTTTTTCACCTTGTTAGTAGAGAGAAATTCAAATAATTATCTTTCAAGTAGTTGATTAATTTTTTTTTAATTTAATCCTTAAACCTTGAAATAACATCAATCGGCAAAATGTGCATTCATAGGAAAATTCACAATATCTCTATTTCAGGTGCAATTTATTACTGCAAAATATGGACCAAACAAAGATTCCTTTGGTGAGCCAAAACATTTACCAACAGATGATGATGATTATATTTCAGAAGATGGTTCAGGTTCTGATGATATATCTTCCAGTCTTGTAAAGTGGGGTGGAGATGAACGGTTTATTTATCCAATTCCATTTCATTGTATGCAGGGTGGCAGTAATCAGAACTTTAATGTAAGCATACTAAATTTTATGAAAAACCATTTATATATATATATTCTGATAAATGAAGTGCACACAGAGAAAGCATTGTATTTGAGATATTTAACTTCATGATTTTAATAATCTCTGCATTTTCACACTTCCCAGAGTTTTTAAAAAGCATATTTGGAATTATTAACTCTTCATATGGACATCTTAAAAAGCTAAATGGATGAAATTTGATATGCCATTTTACTATCAAAATATTTCTTTCAATTATATTAAAAGAAATCTATCTCTGGAAAATCTGTTTATCTTACCAGACCTTTGTACAAATCCAAAGGGAACAAGTTAGAGAGATTATCAATCTAGAATTCTATTTTTGTATATTTATGAAGATAAAAAGTTTATATGGAAAATTATAGCATTGATCTCTTTGCAAGAAAACATTTTTTTTTTCATTGAAAAAAAACCAGTTAAATTTACAAGAATGATAACTTTGTCTTATATTTCTGGAAACATGGCGATCTAATGACTTGACTGGAGTGAACCCATTATATGCTACTTGCTCTCCCCTCTTCCTCCTCCAACAAATGCACTCATTTGTATGAGGTCAAAGGTTAAAATATTTACTGTGTGATTCGTTCTTGTGAATTAGACGTGGAATTTAATTATAGAGAGAGGTTAGATTAGTAATAAAGATTTTTAAAGATTAATAATTTGATTAATAATTTTAATAAACTTTCACAGTACACATTATTAAGTGATTTTTTTTTTTCATTCCTTCTGCTGAAAAAAAAAAATCTTGCCTAAAATGTTTTTCTAATGTTATTTGAAATAAGAGTGAAATAGTGCTTATCAGTATTAGTTCTTCTTGCTTATTTTTTTTTTTTTTAGACAACTGCTGAAAAATTTGAACTTAATTTGTTTACTAAGAAGGACTTTCAACAGCCATTGCCACCCAAAAAATTTCCTTTAAATGTTGTTGTTCATGATCATTTATTTGCTGAGGCCAGCATCAAAGCAGGTGAGTTAAATTAGAAAACTTTTTATTTTAAAAAATAAGTATATTTTAAAGTAAATATTACTATAGAATCTTATCTTTATATGCTTTTTTATGATGATTTACATGATTACATGATTTTTCGTTGCAGATTTTCGGTTGTGCATTGTTGTAGATGAATGTTGGCTATCAGAAGAAGCAAAACCAACTCTTGCTCTTGGCAGAAAAAGTGTTTTGATAAAGCAGGGGTATGCATTTCTTGGTTGTACTCTTATAATTATAGTTAAACATTTAATCTTTATTTTAATCCTGACTTTTTGTTTTTTATTATTGCTTATCTATTTTCTTTTTATTAGAAATATTTCAATTTGTTCATATTCTTTTTAATAATGTTGACTCTAAAGTTCAATATATTTAAACAAATTTTATTAAATGCTGAAAGAAAAAATTATTATTCATAATTTGATTTTTTTCTTCTTAAAAATCACCTTTCAATTTCTTAAAAAAAAAATCTTGACAATTTTTTTGAAAAAATATCAGAATAATATACTCCTAGCATTTAAAAGTTGTGTTTGTTTATTGTTAAAAAATGCTTATGGAAAAATTCCTGTTAATTTTCTGACCAAGAAAATTAAGACTTTTCATCTGAATGTTAATCTAATAATAATCCAATAGTCCCAATACTAATCCAATTCCTAAATAATATTTAATTTTTTAAAAAATTTTAAATTATAACAATTTATATCTACTAGTACTGTAAGTTTTATTCAGTAAAGCTGTATTCATTTTCTTTACCTTCCTTAAAGTTTTGGCAGGAAAATTTTATTTTGAGTTTTAAGAGAGAATTTTGCTATTAATTAATTTAAATAGTATGTTTGTTAATGTTGATTCTGGTGGTAATTTCACTTGATCCAACCATCCTTGAACAAGACTCATGGTAGGATCGAAGTATTGCATCTTTTTTTCAATCAGAGCTTCTTTAGAGCTAATAGATAACACTTAAGGCAGAAGTTTTATTTAACTGCTGTATGTAGTAGAAAATATTCTCCTCAGGGATTTTCCAGGAAAATTTACTTGTATTTTAATTTTTCTTGCTGCCAGTTTAATTGCAGTGAGTAATTCATTGTTAACGTTGACATCAGTTAAACAGTTTTTAAATACAGCTTATAAGAGCATAGCTTGAAGATAAAATCGTAATCTTCTTCATCCATTTTATGTCTCCCTGCCATACCATGACTTAGCCGGTATAATCGCAAATAGTCAGTGTTATATTTCAAGGTCATTTATGGGAAATGAATGGAATCCAAGAAGTTCTATTTATTTTATTTTTCTTTAAATTTGCTTTCTATAGTTAAATAACTATTTGAATCAACTGTTTTATCTGAAGCTGAATATTTTATCTTCTTAATCTATAATATTGTATTTTATGTGCTATCTATGTTAGTAATTAATATATTAGTTCTGAAAAGAACAGTAAAAAACATTCACTGGGAAATTATACATTTTGAAATAGCAAATTTATTGATGGCATGGCAAAGGCATGTGGCTATGATAAGGAGTAAATTTTACATGAGGTAATTTTATTTCAACATTTTCAGATATAGTCAAATAGAAAGAATCATAAATTATGCAGTTTTGAATTTTGAAAAGGAAATTTTTAAAGCAAAAAATATTTTTTTAATAATACATTCAGTTTTACTCGATACTGAGAAGAGAAAGCATACTTGCTGAAGCAGAAAAATGATATGATTTATTTCTGGTAGCATTAGAAATATCTTAGTAAAGAAATGCATAGTTTCTTTGTATGCGACTTAGAAAAAAAATTGAGAGCAAATCAGATGTTTGCTTTAAATTTCTGATTTTTATTCATCTGTCTTTTAAATTTATCTGTGCTAATAAAGAATTAAATAGCATCTTATATATGATCATGATACTTTATAATATTAAAAGTATTTTATAATTTGTAATTACTTTTGAATTATATATAATTTTATCATTAACATTCTACAGTTTCTGGTATATTTTTAAAGCAACATTTAAAATAATAATGTCTTCTTTTTTCTTTTTTTCAGCTGTCCAACTGATTTGAGTGTTGATATTCTTTCCAAAAGTCATTGTGGGAATCTTAATCCTGATGTTGATCATTATAAAATGCGATTCTCCTTCCAACTTAGTGAAGAGTTCATCAACCAGCAATTGTTCCTGCATTGTCGTCTTGCATCTTGTGCCATGTGGGATAGTAGACAGCTAAATGCTAAGCAGGTGCGTTTAGATATGTTTACTTTTAATTTCTGAATACTTAAATCATTACAATAATTATATCAATTGTGTAGGAAACATGAACAAATCTAAAATAAGTGGTTCTAGGAATTTAGATCTTATCTATATTATCTTTCTTTTAGTGTATTATATCTGAAAATTTTTGTCTGAAACAAAGTCTTCGTCCCTATTTGGATTCATTACGTGGTAAAAAGTACAGTCTGTTGGTTCAAGGACCTATTCATGTCATTTCTAAGTCACGCTTAGAAAAAGAAAAAGGTCAGAATTTTTCTCCTTAATATAAATGTTACTTATTCATGATTTCAATACTCTAGTTGTGTAATTTTAAGTCACATAAGCTATGTCAAATAAATTACTTTTAATTTCTTTTCATTACTTCTTTTACTACTTTTTCTCTTTATTCTATTTTTTAATAATATTTATTTTCTTTTAATTATTTTATTTTTAATTCGATTTTTTTTTATTTATTAATGGTTGCTAATAATCTTTTTTCTAGGAATAATTTTTATTTTTAATAATGTTAATGAATGTTGGGAAATATGCACATTCTTTTATGCGGGAAAAGTGGGGCATATATAGGGAAAAGACATGAAGCAGGATGAAATGTCAACACTCAGAATCTAATTATGAAGAGATTTATCTATATTTCCTGTCTAATAAAATTTAATCAAGTATAAATTAAAAATAGTATAGGTTAAACATAAATTAAAAATGAATCATGATCTTAGATTTTAAAATGCCGAAACAAAAGTGCAGAAAATATTACTTATATCATTGTAGAAGTTTTTTACAGAAGAATACAAGAATTCACAGGTAACAGAGCAATGCTTTGTGTTAAAACTAAAAACATGAAATCTAGACAAAACATTTTAATAAAAATTTTCAAAAGAACTTGAGCTGGAAAACAGCACAATCACAATTGAAAATGTGAGAGCAACTGTATAATCACGTAGCTTTCAAATAATTAGATATTCACAATTACAAAGTGCCAAAATGAAACTGCTGAAAGAGAGAAAAAAATAGTTAAGATGATTTCAGATGACAGATTACATCATAGAATATTCAATTATAACAAATATATGGCAGATACCTGCCATCAGTGTTTCTCTGCAGTTGGTGAAGCATATACAACCAGTCTTTTAATTTTTAAAAAATTTATTTTACATGGGGTTACTACTAAATATTTTAATCAACATTAAATCTCAAAATTTTATTAACTAGAAACATTGATTACATTTAAAAAGTTATAGAAAACAATGAGTAGGGACAGATAGTGTATAGAAATGCAGAAATGATATTTTGATCTAATATTTATGCTATTACCAATTTACTTAACTTTTAGAAATAAAATTTTAGGAAATTCAAAGTTCTTATTAAATGCAAAACATGAATAAAATTTTATAATTTTTTTGTTAAATGTTTTTGATAGAAAATAAATTTTTGAAATTTAAAAATTTATTTCATTATATAGTTTTTATTTTAGTTCACTGTAATAGGTATTTTACAGTTGCCTTTTAATCAGAATCATTAATTTAACCAATTATTGGTTTTTGTTCCTTTTTATGCTGTACACTTAATGTACTTTCCATCTTTGAATTTTTATTCAGATATTTAAACTGTTTTTGTGAATGTTTGATTTAATTTCAATTTATTATTATTATTAATGTAATGGCATGCGTTTGAAATACAAATCCTTTCTCCTTTTAGCAATTCTGTCACTTTCTAGTCCGGAAGTATCCAGTACACCAGAAAGTTTTGCAGTAGACTATTCTTTTGACAAGTTGACTGGTAATTCAAAGAAGAATCCCATATCACAAGAGCTTGTTTTTGTTGGACTTTCAACTGAAGCTGTAGTAGGAATAGCTTTTGCTTCCTTTATCATAGGAGCTGGTTTGATGGCCACATTGTGGCTAATTCACATGCATACAGGTAACATTCAATCATTATATGAAAACCTGAAAATTTATATTCACAATTGAATTAAGGATATTAACTGAATTAAGCTAAAGCATATTAAATAAGAAATATATATATTCATCCATTATTAAAGTAACTGTGTATCAGTTATATGGAAGTGTTTATCAGCTTGTTAATATTCAAGAATATTCAGTTTTATCGGTATTGCTCTTTAGCTTTTCATTTAAACTAGATTTCTTATTTTTGATTTTAAAGAAGTTTAAAGCGTAGAATTTTCGTCAAATTTCTTTTATGGCCAGCATTTAGATTGATTGCTAAATTATTATTCTAATTATAATAATTTCAAAAATGTTTCCTTACTAAATGTAACACGTGAATAAAATCTTATAATTTTTTTGTTTAATGTTTCATATTTCTTTTATAGATTCATAAGAAATTCTCCAATGCAGCATAATATAGACATCAGAAAATTGTTATGATTAAAAATTTTATGTTTATAAGCAAAAATTGGAAATTGTCTGAAAAAGTTGTGATATTAAAACCATTTTTGATCTGAATCAGATGTACATGAGTTTAAAAAACAATTTTAATGTTTGTATTTCTTAATAATATAATAAGAAAATATTATTAATCAAATATTATTGATATTATATATTTTAAATCTGAAAGTGGATTAAAATTTGAAGGCTGAAAGATTATAATTAATATATTATTTTAAATTTACATCGCTTTAATACGGAAATTTAATTTTGTTTGTTAATTAATTTATTTATAGAAAAAAAAATTGTAATAGAGATTGATGTAATAAGAGAAATCAGTATAAAAAAATTAGTTATACTAGAAAAAAAAAAGTTGTCTATTTAGTTGCCATTAAATAGCAGCTTTGCCCTCCTTCTTTCCACTGTTTTTCCAGTACCTCAAAATGATATTATAGAAAAGATAAGTTTTAAATCTATTTTGTTTTAAAAAATGCATATGGATCATTATAAAAGCATTTTTAGACTAAAATAATTACTTATATCATGTAATCAACATATTTCTTATCAGTGAATAAATGCTTATATCGTATATCAAAGGATTAATAAAAAGTGTTTCAAACATATTTTAAAGCCAATCTGACATACAGTATTATGAACTTCTCTGGAGTATGTTTTCCACACTTGCAAATTGAAAACAAAAGTAATTCTTATATTCTTTCATGACTGAGTGAATGAAAGCGTGAAAATTAATGACTGAGTGAAAATTAATTTTGCACTTCTAAAAATATTTTTTGTTCCACCAAGTCAAATCTAAAAGCAAGGGTAAGCATAATGTCCCAACTATAAATTAAAAAATGTAATGTGGACAGTAAGACATTTGTAATTAAAAATAAATACTTCAGTCAGAATTTATTATATTGATTACTGATTGCACTCTCAAATTACGCTTTGTAATATTTTCCAAAAATTTGTTTCAAATATTTTTGAAAGGGACCAGAATTATTGTTACGATATCTTAAGCTTACTTTTGGAGAATTCTCAATTTAATAGAAAAATGCATGTGAAGTAATTATAGAGTTGAATTTTTTCCATTCACGTCTCTGTTTTGATATGTAACATAATTTGAAGCTCAATCAGTAAATAAAGATTCTTTGTGTACATGTAGGAAAACAAAAAGATAAATGGAGCATTTGTTAATAATAAGCAGATAAGAAATTAATCACTTGTGCTTATTTATAAACATGTAATAAAATTATTTAAAAAAATTATTTTTTATTATAATTATTACTTTTTATTGAAAAAATAAATAGAAGGAGTCGGTTTCTAACTTTATTTTGGATCTAAACCTATAGTTTAAGACCTATATGAAGAAATCCTGTTAACCAGCTTGTTGAAGAAACAAAAAAGAACTTTTTTAAATGCAGATTTAGCTATTTGAATCATATTAAGAAATCAATCAAAATTATTTGTGGTCATTTCCATTTTCAATTATATATATATATTTAAAAATGGAAATAGCCACAAATGATTATATATATATACTGAAAATACATTAAAGTGATTTTCAACTCGGATAGACTAATGGATACTTGCAAAGTTTATTTTATGAAATTCTGCATCAGTACTTCAATTTAATTAAAATTGTAATTAAAGTGTATTAAAAGAATCTGTTTATTATGTGAAACACAAGTTACTATTTAATTTATTTGTTATTTCCAGCAATTGATTCTTGAATTGAATTCTTATTAATTTCATTTCAAAAATTTTGGTCGCTGATTTCTTTTTTTTTTTTTTTTTAAATTTGTATTTTTTGTTATAGAACCTTCTCGGAACTCAAAAGAATCAAGGAAGCAATCAAATAACCAGTCAAATTTTGAGAATCCAGAATGTACTGATCGATCAGTCCCTGTTTCTCTAAAGCCAATGTCAATGCAAGTTTGCTCGTAAACTCTGCTCAGTAATTAAACTGAGTGCAAAGAGTGACTGTTATGAAGTTATATCACCTTAAGTACAAGAATTCTCATTATTATGTATATCATATTTTGTTTTTCCATCAGTTATGTAAGAAGTTATTGTCATGACACTATTCCTATTTTATATACCTCATTATTTGCATACCATATTCTTTCATCTTTTTTTTTTTATTCATCCTGAGCCCATTTCGCCAATAAGTACAATTTTACACATTTTAATATCACTGTTTTAAAATTGTGTTTTATAGAAAAATATGTCATTAATGATTGTTTTGTGTTTTCGTAGCACTTTTTTGTCATTTCACATCACTGAATTCGCCAATTCATGTACAATATTCATAGTTAGGTACTTAAATGTTCGTTTTCTTGTGAAAATTTTTAAAAATAGTTGTATGTTTGTATATATTGTGTTAGTTATGAAAAAGAGAAAACTATTTTATTTTTGGTAATATTTGACTTCTTTTTTTCATGAACTGTATAAAGTATCATTTCTTTATCTAATTGCATCATGGAATTTACAGCAATAAATTGTCTAAGAGAGAGATGAGTGTAGCAGCCATTTTAGGACAAAGTGGATTATAATAGCTACCACTTTTATTTCAATAGTATAATGCAGTTGAAACTTTTTTCTTTAAAAATTTTTTTAGAAAAATATATTTGGAACTTAGTAAATTTGAATGAAAGAATGAGTGACGAGAATATTAAATCAGATAGTCTCCATTTGAAAAAATAATTCGCTAATACTAATGATTTATTTAAATTTAATTTTTCAGTTTTTGTTCATAATGTTATATTCTAGTAATAGTAATTAATTCATTTCAATTATTACTTATATTATTCATTTCGGAATATTATTTGATTTTTTTAAGTGCTCTTATAATTAAAATCAAAATGTGTTTTAATATTAATGTAATTGTGGATAATTTTGAAAAAAAATTTACAATAATCTTAAATATCTATCAAATAAAATGTATATTTTCAGTTTATTTTATGTTAAGTGTATAATACATGTTAATTTTTCTAAACATTTTACAAAGATTAAAATGAGATTTGATTTATTAATTTCATAATGTAATAATCCAAAAATTGTCTTTCAAAAAATTCTATAATTCATATCTAGTGTGCATTTAAGTTTGTACAATTCAATAATATTATCTACAATCATTAAATAACTTTTTTTTTTATTATTCTGTGTGGATTTGTTTTCTGACTATAATTTTTAGTTAAAACATAAGATATTTTAAATGAAGACTATCTATCATTCCGATGTTTAGTAGTATTTAGCATAGAGAAAGAAAATTATTTACCTTAAGTACAATAATGACTACTGTGCAAAAGTACAAATATTTCATTATATTTGCACAAAGTTCATTTTATACTTGGTTACTTTGATATGCAGTTACTGTAAATAATATTTGTATTTATAAAAAAAAAGAAAGGAAAAGTTTGCTTCTCTGAATTTTTTTTGCCTTTTTTTAATCCTCAAGTTGTAAATCTCTTTAATATTCAATGCATTTTTTTTTTTATTTCAAAAGTGTGCTACTCTTCTCTTTTGTGCTTTTACATTTGAATATATGTTTGCACTTACATAAACACATGTTATTACAGCCTCTTTAATCAACAATTTTTAAAATGTTTTGGAATGTAAAGGTTACTGTTTGAAAGAAGGTAATCCCCTAACTTTTTTTTTTTAGTTACACAAATAAGATTCATCAGTTGTATGCCATTTGATTTCATGTAAAGCAACACTAATTGATGTTTCTAGCAATTTATATATATAGAGATATATTATTTATATTCTCCTCTGTATGAGAAAGCATTACACAGAATATTTATGTAGTTCAGATTTTACTTTCAATTTCTGTTTAATTTATTATATTATTTAGCTTTTACTGCTTTTCTTTGTAGTTCCCTGTCACTACTGTTTATAAATATTAATATATATCTCTATATAACCAACTACCATTTAATGTTTATTACTATCTCAAATTAATTTCATTTTTGTTTAGATAGAAAGTTTTTTAAAATTATGACACTGAGTAAATAATGTAACTTTGTAATTGTTCTAAAATTCTGTTTTGTATAAAAACAATACATTGTTTTGTTATGCATTATATCTCCAGCATATTTATTTCAATCTACTGTTTGTGAGCAAAATTCAATTTGATTTAAATTCAAGGAAAAAAAATCAAATATTAATGTGCATCATAAATGAATGTTTGCTGATAAAATTTTTCAGGGATTGAGATTTTTACATATGTCGTAGAATAATCTATTTTAATTTTTAATATTGAATGAATGTCATCCTATTTTTTAACTGGTTATTTCTTTTTATAATTTTCTTCAATAAAACTACTTATAAATCTAAAAAATACATACAGCCATTTTTAAATGAAATTCGTTTTGTTGAAATTCAGCTTTTCTTTTAGTGCAATATTTATTTCAAATACTGCTTTTGGAGTTAAAATTTCAGTTAAATCCAGGGCATAATAATAGTACTTATAAATATAGGAAACTTTAATATTATTAATTCCATATATTACTAAGCATCTAATACACTTGATTGATTCATTCATGAATCTGATTTCTTTCTATTTACCCTAAGATTGAAAGAAAATGGCAATTGTACTGTCCACATAATATATGCAAAGAAAAAAAAAAGCATTATTTATTTAATTTATGCTGCTTTTGTTACAACATTAAAATTTGAAATTTCGATTTTTTGTATTATATCAAGCTTGTATTCTAAATTGCTTCATAGATAATTCATTAAAATGATATCTGCTTATATATATAGCGTCAAAAAATTATAAACTTTTTTTGCCATTTTACTTCCTAAGAGATGTCTTTTAATTATTTGAGTTTGTTGCCATTTAAGAATAATCCTCTGTTAATTTTTTGTAGATAAAATTATTAAACTGATTTAGCTTGAACATTTGAATTGGTTCATAAAAAATAAGATGGAAAATTTTTGAACATTACAAAACAAAGTATGATCTGTTTTTTCTCATATACACTTTTTGTCATGCACATTCTGTTTAGCTATGGAATTTTCCTTTTTCAATATTTTGCATTCATTACTAGTCAGTTTTGCCATGCAATAATACTGTTATTTTTGGTTTGTATATATTATATTATTTACCAGTGCTTATTATTAGTTTACTGCTTTGCAAGCTCAGTTTATTAATAACTAGTCATGCATATGTGCAGTTTATTAGAATATTCTGAATTTCAATTATAAAACAAATTAAGTACTGAAAAGAAAAAGAAACTTATTTGCTGAAATTTTTATTTCATTTGATAGAATTTTTTGAGTGGAAACACTGTTAAAAAAGTTGTTAAAGTGATTCCATTCTTAATCAAATGAATTTATAATTTTGAAAGCTTTTTTTGGAATGCAAAATCTATTAAAAGTACAGATCATGATTAAACGAAAAATCTCATGTTTTGAAAATGAAACTTTTCTCTCATAAGAATATCTTTAATTGGGAAAACAAAGATTAAGAAGTAAAAAAAAAAAGTTTTTTTTTTCCCATTATCTTAATTTTTTCTTCTATTTTTTTTTTAATATTACCAATGAGTTTTCAGAAATCATTTATAAACCTAAATTTATAATATCACTTCCATCATAGATACTGGTAAATCAGTATACATTAAAGATATTTCTATTCACAAATCAAACATTTCTAGCAATAAATTTTTTGTAGGTCTTCTTACCATTGTATTGACAATCTTAAATGACTATAGCCTGCTTTTTTGAATCTCATTAAAGTAAAAATTTTTAATGCTTACAGTATTTTAGGGAAAATAAGCGATAGTATTATACAAATAATGTTTAAAGAAATATGGCATACTACTTTAATTAATATGCTTTTATGAAGCTTTTTGACTTAACATATTATTGAATAATTTTGGAATTATTTAATTTAAAGCATTCGAAAGTCAATAATTTTATAGTATTTTAAAATTAAGTTTGTATTTTTTTTTTTATAATTTTTTTTTAAGTTACAAAAGGTAATATTTGATTTGGAGTCAAAATTATTGGAGTATACAACTATATTGAATATTTATTTCATATTTTAATGTTTTTAATTCCATATCATCAAACAAATTATAAGCCTGATAAATTAATGCATCACTTTTGTCTTCATATACTTTTTTTAATTGTTTAAAAGTGAAAAAGATTTTTTTTTCTCATTTCTTGATGTATTAAAAGTTTTTAAATGTAATATGTCCATTGTTTTCTATAATAATGCAGTATTTGAATTAATTTTTTTATTTCTTATAAGTTCCACCACCCGATTTAGAAATCTGATGTGAAAAAAAAAAATTAAGGTAAGGTATGAAATAACGGAATTTCAATGAAATACAATTGTATTAATTGTTGCAATGTTTTATATTCTTATACTATAAAGGTTTTGACTCCACAAGAAATTCGTGTTATATAAACTGCAAGAAGTTATTGAATGAAAACAATTATAATTTCTTTAAATTTTTTGTAATATATATTACCTTAATATTATATATTTATTCAAAATTCCCAGTGTTTTTGTTGGTTTGGGTATTATATTGAAATAGATAGAAGTTTTATCAACTTAAGAAAGTAACGTATATAGAAATTGGTTAATTTATCTTTTCTTTCTGTGATTATTGCTGCAACAAAGGCATAACGGTTGTTTCTTTGTAAGTCTGGTTAAGAAATTATGAAGTTACTTGAACATTTTATTAATTTTTATTGCATAAGTGAATTTGGTAGAAAGTTATAATGATTCTGTAATGTAAGCTATAATTATTCTAAATTATTGTATATTTGAATAATTTTAAATATTTGTAAGAAGTGAAAGCAGTAAATCTTTTTTAATATCTATAACATTTTATTTGATTTGAATAATTTTATTAGATTAATTCTTGCATTAAAAGTACATTTAACTTTTTAAAAAAACTTCTTTATGATATAAGTATTTGTTAAAATGAATAGTTTAAATGTGTAATTTTTCTTCTCGTCTTTTTTATTTTTAATTCCATATCTGTTTTATTTGTTGTGTTCAAAATTGTTGCATGAACTTAATTATGTTTCTTTTAGTGAATATTTTTTTTTAAATTTTACATCTCTGTTTTTTAATTAGAAGATTTGCCCAAATGATATGTTTATATATCGAACATGAAAATTATAAGTGAAATTTATTTCTAAAAGTATGTTTTTTATGATTTTTTTAAAAATAACAATTGCAAAATCTTTTGTTGATAAGTTTCAGAAAGTAAAAACAATAGCTTGATACCAAAGTAGTTCCAAACCATATGATATTTATTTTTTACCTGTTATTGCCAAAGAACTGCATCATATAAAAGTTAATATTATGGTATTTATCATTAATAAATGCCTTATTCTGTATATTTTGTTGAAGTAAATGAATTTATGATAATATTACATACCAAATTTATATTTATGCTTAATGAAGTTTCTTTGTAATTTGCAAATATTATTCTTTTTTGTGTTTGTATAATTTTTGATTTACAAAGATCCGTAATAGATATATATTTTTTCCCCTGCTTTTATATTTATGCTTGCTTTTCTTCTTCTAATCTATTTTAGCTTCTGTAAGTTCCTATTTTGATTATTTATTGAAATATCAAAGCATTTTATATTAAAAAATAATAGTTATTAAGATGTGCCATTTTTATATTGGAAAAAAGAAGTTTCAGAAGTTTCAATGCATTTTTTTCTTTTTTACAAGCATATTTAATTGTAGAGCATTATTCCTGATTATTAAACCATCAATAAAAATAATATAACTAAAAATTTAATCTCAAAATTTTAAACTTTTATGTGCGTGTAAATCTAAAATTTTGCATAGTTTCAATTGTTTTAATATTTTAAATGTTCCTCCATTTTATTTTTTTTTTTAATATCTGAAATTTTGAATCACAAATTTAAAATGTAATACAGATATATGTTGTTTAAAAATGTTGAGATTGCAATTTTGTACAACAAAACAAACCACTTGTGATTAATAGTTATTAATTTCTTAAAATTCAATACCGTTTTTCAAAAAGTCCTGTAATTATAACATTTAATTTTTCTTAGATATGTTTTTTTTTTCTGTAGGAAACTTAAAAAAAATATTTGCAATGAATTTCTTTCAAAATTTTTAAGGGTGAAAAATATTTTTATAAATTTTTAGTCACTTGTATCATCTAAAAAAAAAGGCTCCTATCTAATCCTCTCTCTTCCCATCTAATTATACTTTAATTATGATTCAAAATTTTCAGAGGAATTATTATCTTTAAATAACTCAATTTAAGGAATGTGTATTTCTTAAATATGAAGTTAAAAAATATCCCTCTTTTATCATCTTAACAATATATTGTTTTTCAAATATTTCTAATGGTTACATTAATTAGAAATTTTTGAAATACAAATTATCCTTTTGAAATTTAAAAAATAATATATAATTGTATTTTCTATTAAATACTGTAAAATTAATTGTTTGATTCTTTTTTTTATTTTGCTGGGGGGGGGGATACACTTTTTGTAAAGATTAAATTGCTTACTAAACAATTTGCATCAAGTCTGTGTAATATAAATCCTGTAGTTTTTATCAAGAATTTTTAATTTTTTAATATATATGGTATAAAAAAATTAGTGACTGTATCTTAGTTAAGCATTTGAATTAGTTGCTATAACAAAAAGCAGTTATTATTTTGTAATATTAATTTTTAAAACCACTTTTTTTAAAAGAAAGGTGATGTTTCAAATAATATGTGTATTTATTGCATGTTTCAATCTTTGTGTAGATCTAGATGTTTTAAATACTCAACCATGAAATATGTTATTGTGTTTATATATGTATATTATGTTTCATTATATTTAAGTTCTCAGGGATTCATTATTATTTTTAACTTTATTTATTTGACCAATGAAATGTCATATAATTAATCAATAGAAAAATATATTTATTTTACTCAAAATGAGATTTAGTTTATTTAATATAACTACTTTATTTTAATGAAATGAAGGACTTGTTGAAAATAATGACAAATATCAAACATGTTATGTTCATTATTAAATAAAGTTTATTATTGTTGACAAGATATTAATTTTTATTATATAAGAAAAATTTAGCTCTTATGAGTATAGAATAAAAATAAACCTAACTAGCTTATATATTCAACATAAATGTTGCAAATTTTTAAATTAGATAGTGTGAAAAAATGATTTTAAAATGTTGCTTTTGAAGCATAAAATAAAAAAAATTTTATAAATCTGTTTTTTTTTTTTTTTTTTTTTTTAAAGGAGAAACCCATGATACACCAAACAGTTTATTATAAGTGTCATTGTATTTTTACTATAAACCCAATGGAAGTACTGATAGGCAAAAATATCCACATATGTTTTCATATTTTAAAATACTGAAACAATGTATTGATGTGTCATTATTTATACTTTCTTTTTTATGTAATAAGTTAAATATGTATATCATGTTTTATAATGTGTTAAATATATTATTTAAAATATATTTAGGCATTTTTGTTGCATTTAATAAATTGTCAAACCTTTTCTCAAAGCCCTTCATTTATCACTTACCTGCATTGCATATTCATTGTTTTAATATTTACATTTAGTTTTTTATGTGCATTATAATAAACTTTATTCATAAAGAAGGAAATATGTAAATGGGTGTGCAAAATTTTATATTACAAATGTTTTCTATATGGTACATTACGAAGTTTTTCTTATTTCAATTAAGCTGCATTTTCTTCCACTATTATATTAATTACTTGTTTTTGCATTTATAATTCTTCGTACTCTATCATTAAAGTAATTTAATTGTTATTGAGCTTTACTTATAACTCTTATTTGAAATTAATAATTGAACATTTTGTTTATTAATAATATTTCAAGAAATTTTGTCCATATACTGGCTGGCCCATTTCAAAACTGTCATTTCACTATTCTTATTTTATATCACTATTGCTCTTAAAAATCATAGTTAAAGGAGACTGAAAGATTACAGCGATCTTGCAAAAAAGTACTTATAAAAGTAATGGGCATTTTGATGGTGCATTTAGTGCATTCTTTTCATTCTTAAGGAAGGATCACAGCATTTAAATTTTTTTCTTAATCAGGCAGATGTAAATCAGCAATATTAAATTTTTCAGATTAAAAAAAAATTAGGACTTTAAACTTTTACCTGCAAACAAAAAGATTAATTTTCAATAAATGTATTTTTTCTTTTATTATTTAATTTTTAATCTATGTTTAATTTAATTGTGAAGATTATACAATTTTATTATTATTATCCACATTATCAAATTTAAAGAGCAGAAATTGGACAGAGAAAGTAAATATAGCATGACAGATTGTACTTTTAAAATGAAACAAGAATTGTTTTAAGTATATGTTATATTTATTTTTAATTAGTGAAATTACTTATTGGTAAAATTATTTTTGTCTAAATTTAAGCATTTTTAGTATTTATTAAATTTAAATGTTTAACATCTAGGCTGGAAACTTTGTATTTTGGCTATTTTTTTTCCCCCTTTTTATCTTTTTTTAAATGTTGAGATGCACTATTTCAGTAAACATAAGTGTTATATATAAGAGAACAAAGAAGCTATTTAAAATTTGAATATCGTTTATTGGGAGAAACTACAGCTAAATTGAATGGATTATAGAAAATAGGAAGTTTCTATTTTTCATTGACTTTTATACGGTTTTTAGATATTTATTCTTTATGTAGAGTATATTTATTTAACAAATATATATGAGTTCACACTATATAATGTATTTATATTGTACTCTTTATTTTATTTTTGTTATTCAATTTATTTAATATTATATTACAAGTTCTACCTCATTATAAGTTTTGCATGTTTTATATTCTTTTTTTTTCCCCTTGAAAGGACTGCATGTGACTAAAAAGAACGGCCAATTATATTATTATTGTTTCCTTTTTTTTTTTTTTTTTTTTTGTATGGAATAAATTTTGCTGTCAAATCTAGAATCTGTCATGCAATTATTTTAGCACATGCATATTTTATTTTTATTCAAGCTTGTTAAATGTTTTTATGTAAACGAGCGTGTCCAGTGCAATTTGTCAGTGTTGGTGAAAATATATTTTTGTAACTGTGCTCTTGTGCTTAGACTGTAAGCAAATTAAAAGATTTTAGAACTGGCGTAACAAGTTCTCTTTTTGTTTTTGTTTGTAGATTTTAGGGATAATTGCGGTTTCTTTGAATATATGTAGAAGCCCCTTTTTGTGTTGAATAAAACAAAATGTAGTTTGTTTGATTTCATTATAGTTATTTTTTCTTTCACATCTGTTTCTTTTCCATACAGCTTGAGAAGAAACTAGCTATTCTTTAAACATTTACAAAGTGGATACGGTCTATTTATAGGAATATTAATTATGTAGTTAAAAATAAATGCAGTCCTTGGAACATTTTTTCGGTATTCTTATCGATCTTATAGTTTTTAAAAATTATCGAAATTAGAACTAAGAACTTAACTTTGTCTATAATGGATGAACTCGGAAACCTCAACATTCTTTAAAACAAAACCTCTATGTTCATTCAATCTATATTACAAAAAGTGATAATTTAATATTCTCAAGAAGATGTCAAGAACTAAGCAGTTAGTTTCAACAAACAATTTAATATATTAGAACGAAGCAACTCGCAACAGCACGAGGCAGAATTTGCTCGTCACTGATGGGACACAGCTTTTATATACATGTAAAATATTCGAGAATAATCCAGTTTGAATATTTTATAAAGGTCTAGAACCTTCCAGATCTTAGATAAAAATTTAAATAAAAGAATTGCAGCCTTTAAATAAAAACTGTGATTGGGATTCGAACCACCGAACTTTGCCGATTGACCTTCGGCGATTACTAGTTATTCTGGTTTATGCGGCAATATTAAAAAAAAATTGATTTTTTAAATTATTTTTACCTTAGGAATACAAATTGTTTAAATTTTAAGATCACAAATTTAGTTAGGTTGACGTCCGGTTTTAAAACTAAAAATTTATTTTGGTATCGACTCGCCATTTTGAACTAAGGAATCGCACTCCATTTCCAAACTTCTATTTTAAATCAACATTATGATGTGTATACATAGAGAATATTTTGTGGATTTGGGTTTTGAACTCAAGACTCTGCAATGAGAGCCTAGAAATTGTCAGGGTTAGAGAGGTGGCAAAAACGGAACTACCTGTGAAAGGAAACCCAATCAAACGAAACATAGCATGTAGTAAAATGCTGCAATGACTCATACGGCATTTGCTTAAAAATGCAAATATGAAAAGAAAAATAATATTGAATTATTCTTTAGCAAAGAAACGCATAAAGCTGGCATTAACTCTTTTCTTTCGAAAGAATGATTAGATTCATATTTATTAATCATTGTTTTAAATGTTTAATATATTTTTCTTCATACTTACAATATTTTTCTTATATTTTAAAAATTATGCTCAACACATATTGTCTGTTACTAACCAATTCATTCCAATTGAACTGAAGATTTTCTTTGGTGCTTCCAAAGAAAACCCCCAAATCATTGCCATTAATTAGATGCATAGTTCACCTATTAATTTCCTGGATCATTTAGCGTTTTTTATTAAAATATATAATTTCTAGTTAGTTTAATTCTTAATAAAATAATATGCAAATGTATACAACTTTGTGAGTTTTTATAAATTATTGAAGTTCTTCAAAATGATTTCAGCATTCAGAACTGTGTGCCTAACTGGTAAAGATGCAACTATGGAAATTTGGACTATTGAATTCACAGTCAAAGAAAATGCGTTGGACTATAAGAGCACTTGAATTCTAGGACGTTATTACAAACATTGTTATTGTTAGAAGAAAGTGACTTGGCGTAGGTGCGTAATAAATTCGGAAATGCCTTAAATTAAAGGTCAATGGTGTAGCAAGAGTGAAAAGCGACATTGGTATAATATAATTTTTTTGCCTGCTATCATCACCATTGATTAATCAAGGATGGATAAATGGGTAGTGGGACAAATGCGTACGGACATTTGCGTACAGGCCAATAAATCATGCGTAGCTTTTTGAAAACAAGGGGGTAGGGAGTGATTAGTCTATGTTTGCTAAAAGCATGTTATCTGTTGGCAAGAGTATTTGGCGGGAAAATGTATTGCTATTTTAACTAATTTTTGATACTTAAACAAAAGGGAAAAGTTTAGGTCTGTTTGTTTCAGTGTGTATGTGCTGGCTCTGTACAAACCAGATTGTCTGACTCATGCCTATCAAATTTGGCAAATATATTCTTTGGAGGGTAGAAAAGTGATTTTCAGAGCGATTTTCAAAAAATTATCCTTTTATTGATACCAAATTTTTTTTTCTATATTTAATAAATTTTTTGAAATATTTTAAATATATTTTGTAAAAATATATTTCAGTGTTGAAATGAAACTGAAAACCGATCACGAATATTTCATTTTGTCTTATTGTTACAAATACTTCATCTTTTTTTTTTCTATTGTTGTGAACAGAATAAGAAGATTAGGTATAATTTTCCATGATGAGTAGGTTTCAATATTAGGTATGCTTGTAATAATATTTTTGGTATTTACGAATGAGATTTAACTTCGGAACGAAGCAATGCTAGACATTTTTTTTTATGCCTCCGTTTTAAAATATTTCTGATACCTGTGATATAATTTTTTAAAAAATAAATATTATGTACATAAAATATAGATAGAAATATAGAAAATTGGGCAAAGTACTATGAAGATAAAAACAGTGTAAGACTATTTCACAATTATATATTATGTAAATTAAAAGTCGCTGATATACCTTATGTTTCAATAACTATCAACATTAAATAAAATATTATTCTATATTAAAAGAAATCCATTAAATACTAAATAAACTTGACATGTAACTGCTACTACACGTGCTACAAACTGGGTTTATTTTGCTTTACTTTATTTTGTATCCCTTATCTTCATTTTTTTTTTTTTGTTATTGTTCTTTGCATTAAGAGAAAATGGGAAGCATTTCTTTACGTAAATGATATTTAATATTAGTAATATATGAATTTCATAATAAATTAATGCTAAACAATGATAGGAATATTTTTATTCTTCAAGTATTTTGAACATTCCTTGTGAGAGGCTACTTTGACAGCAATTTTAAATTATGAATGTTATCTAAGAAATAAATTAAATTATTTTTTTTGTGGATTATAGAATAAACATCCTGTTAAATATTCCTTCAAATTGAATACAAAATCACCAAAATTTGAGTCTATTTTGAGAAAAAAATCACAGCTGTTACAACAGTATTATAAGGCAATTTTCTTTTATTTAACTATATATTAATAGAAAATCATTCATTTCATTTTAATAACACGATTACAAATTTCTATAACGAAAATTAAGGTTTTATGTATTATGGTTAAATGCAAATTACAGAAATAAAAGTGAATATTCACTCCTATAATTATGAAGAAATAAAACATCTCTTTAAAAACTTCTTTAATGTTACAGCAAGAGTTTCTCCTGCAATGAAATAACAGAATATTTATAATACAAATTACAATTTACAATACAATATTATTCTGATTTTATTTAATTATTTACAATATTATTCTGACTTTACAATAACTAATTTACAATATTAATCTGACTTTATTTCTTTTAATAAAGAAACTAATGTTCTAAATTCATTTGCTCTTGAAATCTTATATTGATCTCGACTGGACTTCTGCAAACTATTGTGAAATAATCTGACTTTTTTCATAGCCAAATGTTTGCAACATGAATATTGTTTTCACGGGAAAATAATTGCTCAAGAACGACCGAATCAACGGGCACACCCAAACGTGCCCTTAAAGCCATTTTTAATAAATATAATTAAATTCCCAAGAGATTTGAATTACAATATTGGAGCTGTAATGTCAATAGTCCAAAGAGATTATTTAAACAATTCTAATCAAGGCGCGGGGGAGGGGAAGAAGGGCAGGATTATTAAATAAGTTAAGTTGACAGTTGTCAAGAAGCCCCTCAGCTCTTGAAAATTTTTAGCAGTTTTAGAAAGTTTAGTTTTATATTCATTTAATGACATAACCCATGCAATCAAATTTATTCAAGTCAAAATCAAGTATTCATTAAATTAACTTCGAAACTTTATTCTAGCAATATTCTTAATTATAATTTACAAGTTATTCATTATGCCATTTTATAATTCTAACAGATTTGGAGCTTTTCAGTTTTAAAAAAAATGTTCCCTCCTTTTACAATATTATTTAGAGTATATTAAAGAAAGTTGTCATTTTTTTTCAATATTTTGCTTAAACATTATTTGCATGCTGCTTTTACATTTTAACTGTACATCATTTTATGCTTAAAATATCGGAATGGACTTTTTAGAAAGGGGTTTGTAACTGCAATTTTTCAAAATTTGCTACTTAAAACTGCTGAATAAAAATTAAATCAAAATCGATAAAAAATTTGGAGGAAAAAATGGGCTTCGAGATTAGCATTATCTCGGGGCCCCTAGAAAATTTTTAAACTGTCCTTACTTTTTTTTGTAATTGGAAATAATTACATTGTTTGAAATATGGAGAAAAAAAACATAGTTAATCAGTAAAAATTTACAATAAAAGTATAGATGAATATAAAAGTATGATGTTGAAGAGTATATTACCAGAACTTCTTTCATCATGATAGTTAATGGCTTATTTTACCTATAAGAACGATTTTTAAAAAAAATTAGTTTCTGAAGAATATATACTACATATAATAAAGTAAAAATCATTTTTTAATTCTGTTTTATTTTTTAGCAGTAGGTTTGAGTTACGGTTTAATAAATCGTGCAACTAGAAGAAAATTAAGTTTGAATTCAGCTAACATTCCCTACAAATTTTCGCAGATACAAATAATCAGTTAGCAAAATATTAATATACTTCTGTTTTAATAAGCTGTTTATCCTATGCACTGTGTACATACAATATTTCATATACAAAATAAAAAGTTATATAATGAACAAATAATTTATCTTTATCAATACAGATTTTTTTTAAATGCAACAACATTGAAATTAAATCTACGATGATTAACAGAAAAGTTTATATTTGTAATAACACTTCTACTCTGGAAATTCATTTTTTTAAAACTTATATAACATGGAAACTTAACATCTATAGTTGGAAGCTTTTCTTACTACTTACAGCATTGCAAGAATCGCTTTTGCAACTCTTCCCTCTTTACAAATCATTACAATACCACCAACCTCATTTAATTGTACTTTAGACTTAAGAAACAACGTTTTTTGAGTGCCTATATTTAAATAACATATATTCCAATGTTCGAACTTATTGAACTATACAAACGAATCAAGAAGAAATAAAGTAAAAACTAATGAAACGAAAACCCTTTCATTTAATGCAAATCGTTATATTTATGTATAGTAATGAATTTACCATCTAAAATCTACAAGAAATGATTATTGTTTCGAAGTGGATGTAGTATTTATATAAGAAGAAATATTATTCGTCATTGATTTTCATCATATATTTTTGAATAAATTCATTGAAAAGTAATTCATCTTTCAGAAAAGGCAAAGGGGAAAGTATTCAGATTGTATCAAAACGCATGAAATTGTATTAAAAACATGCAATAAGTATTCAAAATTGCGTTCAACATCATGTTATTCTTCGCCAAATCTGACACTTTTAGATAACGTTTAAAATGTTGTAGCTAGGGATTGCTATATCGAACCAAAAGTTCAATACCGGTATTCGGTATTTTTTTTTATTTTTAATCTTGATACCGGGATACCGGTTTTAATACCAGTAGTAAAAATTTTAGAAAAAGAAAGAAAACACAGGTTTTTCTTTGTTTTATTTGCCAGTTTTATTAGAGAATGTAAATATCACAAAAAATAATTTGTAACTTATAAATTATAACAGTATATAAAGAATCACAAAAAAAGTGTAAATATCACTATTCTGTCTGTGGTACAAATTTTTGAAATGTGATATTAAAAAACATAATGCACGAACTGCACTGTCATTAAACCTGGAACTTCATTTTGTGCAAAAATTACCAGTTGTCGAATACGCTCTTTCGGCATCTACACTAGTTGGTGGTACTGTTAGCAATGCGCGATATACTTTTTTCAAGTATTTACCTCTAAATCCCTCATCTTGAAATAAATCTATTTCTCGTCGGATGGTTTTGGATATTGATTTCTGTATTGTATTTTGGTTTGATGAAACTTTTTTATTTATCGCTAATTCTAACTTTTGTTCAAGAGACAATTCCTTTTCACTATCGACATTAGTCTCATCATAATCTTCGATAACTGTACCAAATTCTTCTGAATGTGGATAGGTGTGTGGGTAAAAAATGTTAAAATTTACTATAAACTTGAACAGATTTGAATTAGTTAGTCTCTTTTCTTCTTTTTCATTTTCATTTTTAAATTCATTATAATTATGTAGATACCGTAAAACATTTTCTATTTCGGTATGTCCTTCTTCTGCGCGATTTTTCAATATAATATATAATTCTTCAGATAGTAATGTGTGCTGTTCTTTCGGAAACTGCAACATCAAATTTATTTTTGCATTAGCTGTTAATAAATTAGAATCTCTATGAAATAATGCTTCAACAGCCAGTTTTATTGGAAGTAGAGCTGACACAGTTCTGGATATTAAGTCGAATTCATTATCTAAAAAATTAATTTGCAGGTTTAAGTCGATTATTGCTTTTTGGATTGGATTTCTCAGTTTCAAAAATCGTTCCGTCATTAGGAGTTAACTGTTCCAACGTGTTTTAGAATCTAATATTAACATATATTCTGTTTTATTTTCAGTTAGTATATATTTTTGTAATAAGTCATTTTTTGTGGGGAAACATTTAAATATCTTAACAATTTTTCGAACTTTGTCATTTATAGGAATTAATTCTTGATGGGTTAATATTTCATCCTCATTAGCAATATCTTCTTCAAAAATTACATTGTCATTTTCTCCATTGTCAATATCTCTCACTCTCACTCTCTTCAAAGTCGCAATCCGAAGTTTCTATATCCACAGTATTTGGATTCTTCTGTTCTTTATTTTTTGGTATAATACATCTATTACTCCTAATTGAATTCGATGAGCATAGCACAATTGCTGATTTGCACCAATCAACTTTCCAACTTTTTTCATACCTGTTGCTCCGTCAATCGTTACAGATACAATATCTTCTTTCAGGGATAATCCTTCTTTCGCTAATTTAGATTTAAGCACTTCCACACATTTTTCGGCTGGCATACTTCCCGAGACATGTGTAAGTCCTACATTCCAAAATTTTTTTCTGAATGCATATTTATATTTAAATAGCGTCTATTTCTTACACTTGCCCATTTATCAAATGTAAGACTAAATTTTTCACCATTTACTTTTAATTGTATTAGCTCGTGTTTCAAAGAATTGCCAACACCGTTATTGTAATTTATAACAGTTTTTCTTATAGTGTTCATCGATGTTGGTAGATTTTTAAAACCACTGGCGGATAGTGATGTTCTTAATTCAATAGAAGTGCAAAACATTCGAAATGGCAAACCATCTAATGCTGTCATTTTACTTATATTTTCATTTAAATTATCTTTCTTTTTTTTTCCTTCAAAATAATCTAAAATCCCTGATGACTAGGGCTTAGAAACTGTGCTTAAATGTGTATATTCATCGCAGTTAGATTCTTTCCTCTTTAATAAATTTGTACCATGTTTCGTTTTTAAATATGTATGGAGTCCGCTTGTACTTCCGTCGTTCACTTTAATAACTCTTGAACATTTTTTACATTGTGCCACCATATTCTTTTCGTCATATAAGTAATGAAACCAAACCGAAGTATTATCAACTGATTTTTTATGTTCTTTAAAGTTATTCTTATTCATTATTATAGGTTGTTATTTATGAGTATATATATATAATAAATCTGCAAAAATATTTTGAACCCTAAAATATGATATGCAAATACAATGTGAATAACAAACTCACCAATTTAAAAAATATCGAAATGTTACGCATTTTCTTCACAACTACAATCTTGTTTTCACAGATACGAATATCAGACTTCGAATTCTGCGCGTGCGCAGTATCGATCGGAGCTGTAATAGCCTTTTGACGCGCCTCTTTGAATGATTCACATACTGTTCGTCAACGGATTCTGAGACGACCACATTTCGACGATTCCATCTCATTAAGGAGTGAGACTCGGAACGATAAGGCACATTTCCAGTATTCACCTTTGATTTCCCCCATTAGATACTTTTTAGTTCAATTTTTTTTTCACGCATATGTGAGTGTTGTGTTATTTCTGACCGCATTTCATTTTAACTCAGAATTTCGTATTGATATGTGTAGCCAAAAGTGATAAAAAAGCTTTCAGGCATGGTACGAAGAAAATTTTACATAATATCATTAAATATTGTGACCAAGAAGCAGAAAACAGGGAATTAAAATATTCATGAAAAAATTTAATAACATATAAAAAAGATCATTATTATTTTGTAAAAAAGTAATTGCCAAATTTTAAGAACAGAAATTTTTTATTTATTTTTCATAATTTAATGTTTATGTCCCTTATATTAAATAAACATTGCTCTGAAATATTTTACTGTGCATTAGTACCTTTTTCCTTCCCTTATTACTAATTATCTGTAATGTTTACGTCTCATAAAACCGGGAGTCTTCATTGTTAAATGTAAACATCTCCTCATTTCATCTTTATTCTCACCCCTAGTCGAATTAAACCGATTCTAACGCATGCGCAAAAGCGCGGAGGGTTTTACAATTCGTTGTCAAACAGTATTTTATCACTTCTTTTGATTGTACGATGTAACTTTGTATTCACAGTCCAATTAATTTCACCTGTTAGGGAGACATAAAAACAAAAACGTATACTATTTTGCTATGCTGGCGATCTCTGAACATATAGTGGAGACAATTAAAAAAATTTCTATTAAATACCGAAAAAAAAAAAAACGATATTTAAACTTGTGAATACCGGTATTTCAAAAATTGTACAAATGGCTCAAAATATCGGTATTCGGTATACCGGTATTGCAATCCCTAGTTGTAGCGTCTTCTAGAACTGATCCTTATCAGTAACACAACCGCCTTGTAAACGAGACCATTGATTGACAGTTTTATGACTGGTACGGAAACGTCCGTACGGAAAAGTCATACAATCGGATATGGTACTAGTGATAAAAATTGATAATGATTGATTGATTGGTACATATGGTAAAAATTGATGTTATTATCCTACGTTTTCCCATAACTGGTGTCCAGATTATGTCTAACCCCCTTTCTTTTTATATAATAAAATCATATACTACGCCGCTATAATAAAATTTTTCATTTTAACACTATATAAAAGAATTAAAAAGAATCTCTAATTATAATAAAGATGAAAGTGTGTGTATTGGCTCTCTACAAGAAAGGACATTTGACCTAGAACTTCCAAACTTGTCACATATATACTCTAGGGGGGATATACCTCTGAGCAATTTTTTTAAATTTTATTTAGAATTTAATTAATTAAAAATTAAGCGAAATTTTGTCATTTTTTTCTCAATAACTTCTGAAAATAAAAATTATAGCAGAAAAAAATTTTTACATCTTAAAATTAAAAAAATTGTCTTTTCAATAATACCAAAATTTTTGCTATATAATTTTTTTTCTGTTTTAATTAATTTTTAAAAATATGTTAAGCGTATTTTACTAAAATATATTTCATTGTTGAAGTGAAATTCACGGCTTGCATTGTTGCTTCTAATATGTTATCCTGACTTCATTATTATTTTTTTATGATTAAGTTTTAAGTTGGGATGAAAATATGATTAAGTTTTTTTTTCTATGGTTTCAGTATTAGGCATGTTTTTAATAAATTTTTGATATTTTGTTGTATTTAAAGTTTAAATTCAAAATTAGGCTATGATGGAAAAATTTAAAGTACCTCCAGTTCAAAATACTGTCTTTTCTTGTGGTATAATTGAATGATATATAGATGTAGACAGAAAATTTAGGAAAATTCAAAGAACAATGAACAGAAATTTACAAAGCTTTTGAAATAACACAAATTATATATCTTTCAAATTATGAACTTTTTGTTGAGTAGCAACCATTAATTTACCATAACGAGCCAACTGGTCGCCAAAGGCGGCAAATAAATAAATAAAGAGAATAGAAATCAGATGAGGAAATAGTTTTTTACAATACATGAGCAAGCGAACTAGAACTGCAAAAATACAAGATATTCAATAAATACAATTTTATTAATTGAAAATTAAGTTCCGTATTAAAACTGGATTATGTAAAAATGTATCACTAACTTTTAAACAGAGAGATTCAAAGCGCAATGTAAACTATCCAACACCACAGGAAATACAAAAATAAACCAAAATCGCACCGAAAAGCATGACTGGAAACATAAACAGGATGGCACTGAAATTGCCCTAGTTATTTAAAGTTCACAGTGCAGGCGAAGGATGTTTATAAACGCTGCGATAGCGAGCATATCATTGACGCTGCAAATGACGAGTGTTTTCGAAAAGGGTTCACCAGTTCATTACATCGCTGTAGAACTTGCTTAGCTGCGAATGGTAAGAATTTAAGACAATTGTTTAAAAACTGAGCGTGTGAACACAACGTCCGAATGTAAACTATCGCCTAATAAAAAGTTCCTGCCCATTACTTATTTATAATTTCTGCATCAAAATGACATTTACATTCATGCCATTCTCATCAATCTATTTTGTTTTTATGCTTTTTACATATCCTAAAATTGAATGAATTTTGAATGACCCTGTGTATTATATTATGAGATTATAGAAAGGACCTGTTTAAGGTAGTTGACTACTTTAAAAATTCGATTTTTTTTGTGAAATTAGGAATTATTTTGTATTTAATATTCAAAAAACTAATATACAATGTACAATAACTTTTAATAATATACAATAACTTTTTTGTATTTAATATTCAATAAACAAAATTTAAATTCAATTTTTTGTATTTAATATTCAATATGTGTGAACAAGTTTCTTTATAAAACCGTTAGAATTTAGTTTCTAAGTCTACTTCTTGGGAAGTTACACCGATTTTTATATTTGCACTGAAGTGCGTTTTAATGCTATTTTACATCTTTAGAAACTATTTTTTCAAATTCTGATCTTTGATGGAATTTTCTTATGAAAATCTAATGCATATTTTTTGTTCAAATTTGATATAATAATTTCTTAATATGTTCTATAGTTTCTGAACTACGGAATAAATAATCTGTTCATTAAAAAATATTTTATAATTGTTTCAATGCTTCATAAACTGTAAAAAATTGATAAGGTTATCTTATTTATCCCGAATCCCAATATTTAAAGAATGGATATAAAAACAGCTTATTTCTTAGTTCAGGAACTAGATAATATATTTCTTAAGTATCTCCAAAATTTTAAGCAAAAAATTTAATAAATCTCTAAACGTGAAGATTTTTGCTTTATACTTTTATTTTACTATATATATATAAATATCGTGTCACGGTGTTTGTGTTTGTACTCCTCCGAAACGGTTCGACCGATTTTTATGAAATTTTTTATGTGTATTTGGTTAAGTATGAGAATAGGTCGTAATGTATATTTCATAACGCTAGGTAATTAGAGTAACCCCATCCAATTTTTTTTTTTTTTTTTGCATTTTTTTTAAAATTTAGCATCAAAAAATACCTATAACTACAAATTTTCACCCACCTACCCCCACCCTCCCATTTTTTAATCGCGATTTTAGTATTTTATTATGAACTATATCCTAATAATTAACCTGTCGTTAATAAAGCTCAATGTGTTTGTGTGTGTGTGTGTCTACAAACCATACTGTTTTACCTACAGCTGCCAAATTTGACATGTGTATACCTTGAGGCCGGATATGTGCACTTCAGAGCAATTTTAAAAAAATTTTAATTAGAATTTTAGTTAGTTAAAAATCAATCGAAATTTCGGCGTTTTTCCGCTATAACTTCCGAAAATATTATAGCACAAAATTGATTTTTGCATCAAGTTAAAGTTTAAAAAAATTATCTTTTTAATGATACGAATGCTTTAACCTATAAATTAAGTTCTTATTTTTAATGAATTTTTAAAGATATATTTTAACCATATTTTTCAACGCTATATTTCGCACAAAATAAAAATAAAATTTAACTTACACTAGCACGTTACGCGTGTATAGGAAAAAAATTATCCAATTATTAGCTTTTATCAACATGTTGCCATCCTAATGACAAAAGCTTAAATTAAAAAAATAATAATAAATCAACTGCTATTGCAAATTAAACATACAAAAATGTAATTTCCAGCATGTGTCTGAATGAAATGAAATTAATATGAAACAGGATATTTCATAAAAAGTAAATGCAAAGAAAAGATTTCTATGATCTTTTACAATACCTACATTATTAATTCCATAAATCAGTTATACTTAAGGTAAACATGGTTTATTGTATATCCTACAATGGCTAATTTGTAAACCTTTAATAATAGAAATGCATGTAGTAAAATTGTCTAAATGAAGTAAACAATTATATTTTATATAACTTGAATCTGTAAATACTCTAATAAATGACGAATGTTTATTTAGATCCTCTGCTCTGTGAATCATATTTAGCAAAATATTCTTGAGAGACAAATATTTAAAATAAAAAGAGTTGCTTTCCTAAATTAGTCTCTAAAACTGACTTATTCATGAATATTTAAATATCACTATTTAATAAAAATGAGTTATTTTAGACCACTTCATCATCGACCGTCTCAAAGATGATATCTCAGCGCCCAAGGTTTCTCAAGACTTATTGGCTTAGGATTATGGAAATATTGATTGTTCTAAACTATTCTATTCAAAACTTCATAAATCCATCATATCTGATAGCAAATGATAGATCATTTAATTATTTAAAAGTTGTAGTGTCAAGAATATTTCGAGAATATGATCCTTTATGACCAAAGCACTGTATAAAATTTAGATTTCATAACTTTTTAAAGCATATTTATAGACAAAAACAAAATAAAAAAATATATGTAACGTCATTTAAATTCTTTTGAAAATAAAACTGAAAACTGAATTTTACGATGAATCTTTGTAGAATAATTCTTAAGATACTACATAAATTATGAAAATGATTCTGTAGTGCAAGTATGACTTAAACATTGAGCGATTCTGTTTCCAGTACTAATATTTTTTTAAAAATGCGTGGTTTCAGTAAAAAATGTTTTTTTATATTGATTGTCGTTTAATCATTGCCACTTTAATTTTACAGGCGCTGATTGAAAATTAGAGAGAGAGATAGTACATTATGGCTTACAGTCGTTTTAAAAGTATGAGTGAATTATATGACTATCAAAATTTGAAGCTTAAAATATTTTGATGAAGAAGCTATTGAAAACACATAAAATATTTGTATGTAACTTGAAATTTTAAGGAGCATTAAGAGCTATATTATATATATATATATATAACTATTTTCGAACGTTTTTCAAAAAATTCATCCTGAACATACATTATCTTAAGGCTAACTTAAATTCATGATGAACCATATAGTTTTCTTTCAAATGTAAATTGACAATAATTGGAATAAAGTATTTGTAAAGATTTTTTATAAAATCTTTTTGATAAAAAAAAACATTTGCACTAGAATCAGTAATGAATTTAAGAATTTTATGACCCTAGGTTGTGCATATTATAAGGTCTCACTTTTAGTCACTGATTAATTTAGTTTCATGTTTCAGTACATTTT
>JAPMOR010089602.1:136464-159799 GCA_026543865.1 Argiope aurantia | reverse complement strand
AAAAAAAGTGAAGAAAAAAGATTGCTATTTTCTTAATTTTTTTGTCTTCTGAAAAATTTCCTGAATAGATTATTCATATATACATACATTCAGATATCCGATTTGAAAATAAAAATCCATTCTCTTTCTTTTGATAAATGTGTTTGAATTACAAAATGTATTATCAATAGCATAATTAATTGAAGAAAATTTATTAAGTAAAACAAGAGTTGAAAAAATCTTAAATAATTTAGAAATAAGGGCAATAATTACAAAAAAAATAATAATAAATAATAATAACAATAATAATAATAAATAATAATAAAAAATAATGAAAAAAATAAAAAAATAAAAAAAAAATAATAATAATAAATAAAAATAATTTGGCAATTTGAGAAAATTTTCAAACTTTTTGTTTTGTTTTATTTCTGTGTTCCCTTTCAATGTACTCAGATTTTTTTTTTTTTTTTACTTTTATTGGCGAGTGTTTATCCATTTTCATGGACATTTCAAGAATTTTTTTTCCTTAATTTGATGCCACATTCGGTTTTATAAACTTTATTTTATCGCCCAAAGGGGTTTTAAGAATGCCTGAGTTGCTTTCAAGAGTACCCGGGTTTTTTAGTTTTTGAATTAATTACTATTTTAGTCAATTGTTCATTATACCTTTCAATGTCAAACATCCTATAATTGCATGCAAATATTAGACATGTAATAAACGAATAGATTAACATTATGTACTTTTTTTTTTTTTACCGCTGATACCTGTTTTGTTTCATATTTGTGAAGGCGGATTTTGTTATTGCTATCAAATAATTTCCTGATGTCCTAGTGTTGATGTTTTTTTGTAGCATGTATGTTCTCGATGCCACTACACTACTTTAATACTTTCAGAATTTAATCAGTAATTTTAATCAGTAATTTAATAATCAATTAATTAAGTTAAGCTTTGATTAATTTTTTTAGGTTTATCTGCAAATGGATTTGATTCTGTAATAATTACAATAATAAAGAATAAATTTACTATAACGAGTTGTAAATAAATGAATAAAAAGTAAAATAATAATAATAATAATCATTTCTTTTACTAACTAATAAATGTGTAGTTAACAATTATTATTGAATTGACTCTTATTGCGATTTCAATTTGTCAATCTGCATTTCGCAGGTTAACACTTAATGATCTAAGGAACCAATACAAAAACAGAGAGCTTAAAAAATAACGATATATTCACTTATTTCATTTCTTTTTCAAAAATGAATCAAATTGATTTTAAAATTATATCCTCCATTTATTTAATTTTTTTCAAAGGTAGATAAAAATGGGTTTCCAAAATAAATTGCACGACAATCTGTTTGTCAAAGAAAATTCAGTACCGATATTATTTTTAGAAATTGTGAAAAAATGAAATTTGAATTAATGAACTCTGTACATCCTGTTCGTGAAGTGGTTACGTGAAGACCCTGAGATGAAATCTTTGGCGTGCTCGTCGGCATTGTCTGGAGATAGGAAAGCAATGAAATTTCATTTATTCTTTTGAAAATGCTGAAGCACGTATACACGGGCGATTTCAGGTACCATTTCCGGACTACTAAAAGAGCTAGATACTTTCCTAATATGAGATACTTTTGTACCTTTTCATATGAAGTCGTGATTTCGTAGTTCTTTCAGAAAAGAAAAAAAGAAAATGTTGAACATTCAAGGGAAGTAAAGAATTACTATACGCCGATCTCAATGATTTGACACGATGTAACAAAAAGACTTCTTCTGTGATTTTGAATTATATTTTGCAATATTTATTATCTCTTCTAGAGAATTTTCTCGTCATTTTTTTTTAATTTCAAGTATATAAAGTATACAAAAAGAAAGTATTGTAGTCGTCAAAAAACTGAAACTTGAGATTTTAACGAAACCCTACGTTTCAAACATCTCTGAGCTAAAAAAAACAAACATATTTTTGTCATTATGATTGTCTATCTGTGAACACGTTAACTCAAAAACGTTCTAAGTTAAAAGGAGAGAATGTACGTACTGTCTTTACATCAACTTCCACCGGAATCCGTTCATTAGAAGTATGCCCACTTGTGCAAATTTTTCTTATATGCAATTCTGGACATAAAATTATATACCAAATTTCATATATCTAATATAAACTCGCGTGTTATTATATTATCAAGGGAGAGAGGCGCACTTTCTGTAGATATTTTTGCCCAAAATTTGATAATCATTTACAACTTGCATGTAAAGGATTCATCTTTCTGATTGTCTGTTTGTGTTGCAAACAAGCTGAAAAACATATAGATATAATTGCCCCAAGATTGTTTTCTAGATTCGAGGAGATTTAAAACATAAATATCCATCAAATCTTGATATTTTTTTGAAAACTTCATCACCATAAGACCATCATTTATTTTATTTGGACTATTAAGTAAAATATTATATTCATTTTGATTTAGCGATCATAATTGCATCGTTGGAAAAAAAATTTTTTCTCCTTCGTTTGTTACATTGTTGGGAAAAAAATTGCAGAGAAAAAAATTTCTTCGTGCAAACTAACAAAAATAAGAAGTAAAGCCTTTCTTTATTTTTTTAACATTATTATTCTTTAAGTGACATATTTTATTTTGATTTCGACTGCTTCTGCTGATCCATTTATAAACAATTTTATTTAATTTGGCTCTCTTCTGTTTGTGACAGTAGAGTTTTATAACATATTTTTCGTTCGCTTTCGGATGTATTCGAGTTTCGAAATTTTGCACATTAATGTGTAATTTGCACATTTTTATAACTTTATTTTCAATTGATTTTCTGCTGATCAAATGAAATTTTTAATTCTTGCCTTTGGCGCCTCTTGGTTACAAGTTTAAGAAAAAAAATTGATTTCAAAAAGAAAAAAAAAAACCTAAAATAAAATTAATTAATTAATTAAATAATAAACATTTTTAGAAAATATTAATACAAATATGTCTTAAATTATTTTTTAAACAAACCAATTTTATTATTTATTAACTGTATTTTTTCTCCAATTTATATTACCGATTTTCATAAATTTTAAAAAATAAATTTAACATTTCTAATATATCATTTACTATATAAACTAATGTTTTATCTGAAAAAAAAAATTGCCGAAGCATTTATTGTAAGCGAAAACGTCGCAAATTAAATTTGAAAATTCTAAAGGTATATAAATGCGTTCTTTGCCTCTAACATAGATAAATTAAACAACCGAAAAATTATAAATAAATGTTTTATCGAGTAAATTCTTAACTAGTATGCACGTAAAATTTACTTTCAGAATTATACATTTAAATAAAGACAAATTCATAGGGTATATGCTTTTATACCTTCCAGATAAAGCTCTTTAGTATTCTGTATTTTAAGAATATTACTTGTTTTCTTCTGCTAAAGAACATTTTATAGGTTTTACTACTTCTGTTTGATATGGTTCTATGATGTTGAAAAATATGCGAAACTTTAATGGCAGATTTTTTTTTAAACAAGTGAAAAAACATTTGCTCATAAAATATAAGCACTTATTTTTGATCCATTATTGTAATTCTAACTTCTGATAACTTGCTTTAATAATCAGAATAAAATTCATTATAGTATATTAAACATTCTACGAAGCAGAAAATGAAAACTCCTAAATTTCAGAATTCTCGGAAACGGAGCAGTGAAAATTTGATTTGATTTAAAGATTTTACACTTTAAGAACAAAGCATTTATTCTTTAATATTTCTTACTCCTTTTCCACATTCTCACGCACGAACACAGTACTATAAAAACTTGTCGGCATGAAAATTTTGATGAATTTTCTTTCACACTTCAGATTTTTATCAAACAGAAGTCTGTTCTTCCGTGCGCTCGTGAACTTCATAACTGATAGTTTATATGTGAATTGCGAAAAAAATATCATTATTGCGAGAAAAATGCTTTTTCGTATCGATATTAGCATATTATAAAATCTATAATATCCATGATTTTACTCATACATTTTTATCTAAATTCACAGAGCAACAATTTATCTTCAATAAAACCAATAATTGGAAAATTATAAATATCGATCAAAAATTTATACAAGGGCATGTATCTCACGATTCTAGATAATGTTTACATTACTGCAACCTCTTCCAAAACTTGTTTTTATCAGTCACACATTCCAGGTGTCAAAATATCCTTGATCGAAAGATAATAACTTGTGCCCATCGGTTACTGTGAGTAAGTGTCACACAATCTTCTCTAACTCCTCTTTCTTGCGCTTTGCGTTTATTTTACCTCCAAAATCTTATTAAATAATAACAAGTAGCAAAATAACTTACTAAATAATAATAAAATATTTAAAAGTATACGATTCAATCATTTATCAAATTTAATGAATTGTTTTAAATTGATTAAATAATTTTAATTACTTTTGCTTGCTTTTTAAAAGGAAATTTGAACCTCTGGTTTGAAACGTCATAGTATGATAATGATCTTTGATTTTAACTATTATCCTTAAAGATATATTAGCGATAATCTGCGCGAAGAAAATGTATTTAATATGGTTGCAATGCAGATTTATGTGACGACCATGCTCGACAATTATTAAGTATTGTTATAAAATTTATTTTAAAATATTCATCTTCTTTAAAAAAAGTATTGAATTTAGAAAAAAAATAATTGTAAGAAAATATAATATGCATTACTAAAAATCGTGTAATTATTATTTTTTAATTTTAAAATGTTGTTAAAAGGGTATTATGTGTAACAATATGCTCTAGAGTTATTGAGAAAAAACTTTAAAATAAATTTTTGATTAAGGATGTAATCAAAATCTAGAAAGACTGCTTTTCAAATTACCCTACACAAGAAAATAATTTCATCCCAAATTTGGTAGCTCTAAGTTCAACAATTTATAGTGTCGAGCATTATTAGAATATTCCCATCGTTTATCACGTATTCTCAATTTTCTTGGTAGTATGATATAAACATTTTCATATGAAATTGTAGTAGTAGGGAAAGGTTTTGTTCCTTTTATTGATTTTTCACATTAATTTTTATTGACTTCACTTGTAAGTTCACTATTCTGTTATGCATGTTGATCTTAATTCTGATATATTCTACATTTTTTATATATTTTTTAAAAAATTCGGTTCAAATATTTTTATTTATTTGTTTAGAAAAACTTTATGTAGTCAGCGGTACAACATTGTGCAATTTTACATTTAAACTCCTAAACTCATTTCTGATAAGGAAGAGAAAACATGATGTTTATATTCTTAATTTTTATTGGTGAAATCAGATAAATATATATATTTTGCACAATAAATTATGTTTTTTCAAACAGTAATAATTAATAATTTAAAATGAACAATTAATAGATGATCTTTGTATTAAACATATCAACTTCCAAATTTTTTCACCTATTATTGATTGGCACTTTTTTTTTTTTACTCCTATTAGAACTGCTTCCACTACTTTAAAATAACTTGCTCTAAGCCTTCAGGAATTCTGGTTTTTCAATGTATGTAAGTTTCTTATGTTCTTTGGTTCATTTCACATTTTGCATACCGAATTTTATATTAAATTTTATCACAGTTTAAGTTAATGAATGCAATTTTCTGAACATTGAAGTGATTTGAGATTGGCATAATATCTGTAAATTATGTCGTGCGAAATATATGAAGAAAATGTCGTTCAAAATTCTCAACAGAGTACACCAGTTCGATCTACAGCTACCGAAATTGGCTCGAAGTTATTTTTTGAATAGTAGATGCTTATTAGCAAATAGTTATTCAATAGTTTTGTTATATTTTTTAAATAAAAATAATCAACATTTTAATGTTTTTTTTTAATAATTTTGAAGTATATTATAAGATAAAAACATTTTCTTACTAATTAAAAATTTTTTAAAAAAAATAAACGCTTCAATTATATCAATTTTATTTCTATTTATTTTTCACCTCATTTTAATAAAATTAAAAAATATTAGGAAATGTATATTACAGCAATACTTTTCATGGTTTTAGTAAATACGTTTAATACACCAGCGTTCCAAAGATATTAAATTTGTGTGTGTTGCACGTTATTACTGCTATATAATTAAGAATAAATTTCAAAAATAAAATAATAATTGACTAATCAAACCTTTGACATCACGATGCTGTGATGCTTCGGATCTGGCTGTTTCCTCAACCCCCTTCCTAAATAATCGGACCTCGAAAACTATAATAACACTCATTCATTTGCGTTATGGAAATGTCAGATGTTGGAAGTAAGCTGGAGTGATAACATTTAAGAACTGCCATTTAAACAAATAGTGGTGTCTCATTATTATTTATAAATTTATATTGACTTATTTCATGTTTGTAAGGATGCAATTGTAGAATTTTGTAACTAAATTTGAATTCATTTCCTGAAGTATGAGAGTTTTAAAATGTTGTATATGCACGCTAATGTTTGTATGCACGATGAAACTACACTATTTTAATTTTTTTCGATTGTAGTTATAATTTAATAAATTAATTTAATTAAATTTTTATTCCATACCTGTGGCGCTATCTATCAGTGGTTTTTGTGAAAAATAATTTTAGTAACATTAATAATAAATTGTAACTTTTATAATAAATTGTAAATTACTGAGTAAAAATTAAAAAAAAATAAAATTAAAGAATTTTTACTTTTTAACGCACTAATAAACATGCGTGTTTAAAAAAACTGTTTTTATCAAATTTATTTAAACATTAAAAAACGCTTTTAAATATTTTTACAATAATACATTTATAAATACATTTTTTTTTTTATTTTGTGGCATGAGATTTACGTGATGCTTTTTTTTTCAAGCTATGGAGAAATATATTCCCTTCTGTATCGGGTGACCCTCATTCGAGTTGAATGGCTTTAAAATTCAAGTGACTTCAATAAAATGTGACTTCGTAGTGCTTTGATAAACAGTGTTAGTGTCCTTTAACCCTGTGCTGCGAGAAGAATACATTTATTTATTTAACGGATGTCGGTAAAGAAATTTCTTTTATCAACGTTCCTCATTTGCATCGAATTCTCTTTTTATCCCATTCTTGCTCTTATTTTTAACTTTTTAAGCTACCCTTTTTTCTTTAATCTTTTATCATGCAACGAAATTATTTTGAATAAATATACGTGGGATATGTTTTATAAACATTTATAAGTCTATCCAATCTTAAATATATGCACCATTCCTTACACTGATGCACGAGTGTTTACTTTTTAACACTCCTGAGAAAAGGATTTTTTTGAAAAAAATTTTAACGAAAATAATGAGCAATCATTTAAATACTACTGCCTTTAATGCTTTGATTGAAAAATAAAATTAACTTACAAAAAATAGAGAAATTCAAGCATATATTCTTCTTGTGCTGAAGTTAGTATTAAACAAAATCGCTCAAATTTTAGTGTCATGTAATTTACTCTGTCTTTATCTAAGATAAGAATAAATGCTTTTAAACTTGATTTTTTTTTCCACTTAAAGTTTTTAATAAAGTTTACTTTTTGCCTGAAATTTTTCTGGATGAAATTAAAATCTGACGATCTAATAACAGACATTAGAGCGCAAAATACTCATCAATGCTGTTGTTCTTGTTTTGGAATGTGGTTTCAGCTGAAGAGAATTAGTAATTTTCTCGTGAAATTAAATTGTTTTTCGCTAAGAATTTCATTTTCGGTGGCATTTACATTATTTAGTTTTGTTTGATCGTTAAGAAAATATTAATTAATTTTCAGCATTAGAGTGGTCAATATACTTATTCTGAAGAAATCTCGAAATAATAATTTAACTCAATACAATAATGAATCATGTTTAATGGGTATGTTCATGTATGCTTCTTCATATGAATCGTAGTAATATTTAATTCGTCTTTCACTGTAATTGTGTCTTCTCGGTGGTTGTGGCTTAAAGAAATGGGACCAAGGACAATAAATACCTCTTACCTGACAATTAATTGACCATTACACTTAAGAATATAAATTTTTTTTTCTTTCATTTCCTGTTTTTTTTTTTTTTTTTTTTTTTTTTAGCCATTTGTAACGAAATAAAATGGGAAAAAAGATTCAAACTTTTAATCCGAAATATTATGATATTCTTTTAGATTTAATTCGCATTCGTCTGGCTTCATTGCATCAGCCGTTCCATTCTAAGACCAACTATATTTTCATCAGCTATTTGCAAAAATAACGTTAGCTTAAAAACATCATGTTAAAAATCAATCGATGCTTTATACTATGCAAAAGCATTAGTAAATAATTAGCTGGAAAAAATATAATATTTATTTTTGCTTAACTGCACAACAGCTATTAAAATATCACATAGGCGATTTTCGTATTAAATCAGATGTATTATTCACAATCTTGTTATTTTCTTGCATCTAATTATATAATGGAAAATCATTGTTATAAAACTACACATGGAAATAAAATTGGTACTAACGAAAAGCTAGTATAACTTTTTTTTAAAAATTTTAGCGTTATGTGAAAATAGCTTTTGTTTTTGGTAATTCTATATGCGGTAATTAAAAAAAAAGCTTCTGTTTATGTTTAATTAAATAAAGATCTATTAAAATTTTTAAAATACCTCATTTTAATGAGGAGTGCAACACAAGAAATATTACGTACAAAGTCGGTAGTTTCAAACTCGACAATTTTTCTTATAGAGTGTATATGTAACTTAGATCTACAGTGTATATGTAGAATTTATATGTATATGTATAATCACAATTTCATTGTTCGACAATCTGCTTTATCGAGCATATATGTAGCTTGGCACATCACGTTAATTACACTAGTATCCTGAATATGAACATTATCATATTAAAATTACTAAGCATTATTTATCTTTGCTTTGCTACCTTTCGGGTAATAAATCTAATCATTGTATCTAGATGTTATGTATTTTCACATTAAATATCGAATGGAGTGGATAATTTATATTCATTCTTTTTTCATATAGGATTATATATCAATGGACGATAGTTTACAATACCATGCTTAAAAATGTTTTTTTAAAAATAAAGAATTAAACATTGATTTTTTTTCAAGAAAAAGAACTTTTATTTATAATGCTATATGTTATTTGCTTTGAAAGATTTTAGTATTTTCTTTTGTATTTCAAGGCTTTTTTTTCCAATGACTTATAGTTTTCAATGTCTTATAGTTTCATGTTACGAAAATGGAAGGATCCTGTAAACTTACGTGCTTTTATTTCTTTGTTTCTTAGTTTTTATTTGTTTCTTAATTTTTCTTTCTTTTTATTTGTTTTTTTAAATTTTAAAATATGCATCTCCTTTTAGTATTTATTTTTTATTTTTATCCTTAGATCTAAAATTTGAAAAGTTTATTTTTTTAAGAACTATTATTATGCATGATTAAAGCCGTTTTACAATGATTTTTAAATTTCCGATATTCAAAATTTTTAGATGAAGGTACTTATTAGGCATTTTAAAAAATAAATATTTAAATGTAATCTTATCTATTTGAAAAATGAAAATTTGAAAAATGTTTAAATTCCGTAAAAATGTATACTTTTAAAGTAAAGTAATATTTTTTCCTTATGCAATGCATATGCAAAGAATTAATTAAATTTATTTTTTTGTTTTGTTTTGTTTACATTTTGAGACAGAATTATCAATTCCCTTTTCAGTTGATCCTGAGTGATTGATAAATGCACCATTACCACTTGAGGCCATTAAATTCCACGAATTATTTCATTCTGTTGTGCATATCAGTTAAAATCCAACCAATCTGTAGATCTTAAAACATCCCGTTTTCTAGATTGATGAAACACTTAATCTTGTCGAAAATCATGTAATTATTATATACCGAAATTCATAGTAAACAAATAGAAATATCTCCTGTTATTCTACCGCGTAATATCTCTCTCGATTATGTAGTAGAATGACTAAAAAAAATGAAAAACGGAAGGAAAGAAAAGAAAAAATTACTTTATTATAGAAAATTATCAAATTGTAAATATTAAATATAAAGAGAGAAAAGCAATAATATTTACCTATGTCTTTCTGTCGCGTATATGTTTTAAAATTGTAAAAGAGTGCGAAAATTGATTCTTTGTCTTCAGTTTTAAAGTTACTGCTATCTGAGCATTATATATCTAGTTAATAATTTCTCGGTTCTCCAACAATAACAATTTATAAAAATTTGCTTGTTTTTTTTATTGCGTGTAATGGGAAAATATCCAATAAATTGAGGCTAATAAGAGGAAGAATTTTTGTAATTGTAATTGTTTGATGGTATCCGTATTGATTTCCTTTCTTACTTAAATTCTCAAATGGATGTCTAGCAGTACTGTTTGTACCGCTATTTTGTTTTAAGTGTACTTTTATGTTGTAAGTTCCAGAATATATTATGGTTGCACCGCAGAACATTATCAAAAGGTTGAATGATTTTTATTTAGTCCGCTCTTGAAGGCGTCATTGGATATAGTTTCAATCAAATACGCTAATTTTTCAAAAGTTAATGTTGCAATGGACCATAAAATAAATAAGTTTTGTCTTAAAAAGCAATCATTCCAGCAATTTCTCAATATGGAATGTCCTGCTAATAAGTGCATATTGTAAGCGTAATAGGCGTAGGTGAAGGGGATAAGGGGGATATAGATGCATCGGGCGCCATTCTTTACAGGCGCCACGGAGACAAAACGTCAGTGTGTTTATACCACTTTTTAATGTGAAATATAATGACAGAATAAAAAACAATACCGTATCCCAGACGCCATTTACACTTGCTAGCCATTGATGATGGCTTAGGGAGAAAAAATCATATTAAGCCCTACGCGTCACTTATCTTCGCTACATCACTGATTACAGGCTACAATCGAGATAAAAATAAAGCAACAGGCAAATATAAATTTTATGAGTATTAGCAAAAGTCTTTTTATGTATACAGTTTTTTTTTGTTATAATAACTTGCAAATGGTTGAAACTTCAGATTTCAGTGAATGCGTGATTTTCAAGAATTGTGAATTCACAATTTACAGTAGCTTATCATTGAAATTGAGGATTATTGATTATTAAGAAAATATCAAACAAGAAAAGTAAAGAAATATCTCCATAAGAAGCCAAATAGATAAATAAGAAAATCTGAACCACCAATTAACTTTTCATGATAGAAGGCATCATGCTTACAGTCAGCCGACAATGAGATCGAATCGGAAAACCAAGACCCATCTAACGAAGATGAAAACATCGATAAAGATTTTAAGTTTCTTCGTATTGACAGATGACAGCGGAATTGAAATCAACTGAATTAGTCAGTGATGTTAGCCACTGGCATATCTGCATTTCAACTCCTTCCTTTCTCGGATGTTAAAAGACATTAGTGGTGGGGAAATCAAATAATTGGTTCAGACTGGTACAGTACCTATTTGGGACGTGAAATGATTTTCATTTCATACACAGGTTGCTGAACAATATGTCAGATTAGTTACGGAAGTATTGTGAAAAGTTTGCGGATGATGTCAAACTCAGTAAACCTTTCACCCATTAACTTTGATTAAAAAGATAGGGAAAATCGCCAAGTCGAAAATTCTAGAAACAAAAAGAAATGTGCTAATCAAAGAAATATTTTTTAAATGTGGATTTACTATCGTCATCATAATTTTGAAACTTGTTTTTGTTTATTACAGACAAACAAAGAAAATCAGCGGAATTCAAAAAATTGTTATAAACCTTGTAACTTTTTTTTTCTGTACGCATACATTTACTTGTGCTATTTATTGAGAAGAGGGTACGTGATGATTGTGACAAATCACAACAATTAAAAAATACTATTAAAATTAATTTCACATACACTCGCACGCACACACACATATTTTCTAATTTTTAATCGCTCATTCCACGTTTGGCTGGGTTTTTTTGTTTTTTTTACTATCATTATTATTCGACTTAATGGCACTAAGTATTTAGATCAATAGCGAATAGAGAAAGGCAAAAATAAAAATTCATGAAATGAACGAAAGAAATTATTTTCGTTCATTTTGTTGGCTATTATGGCATGTATTCGAAACGGAATACATAAATCAAATTTAAAGTCCCTTTTTTCCGCTTTTTCTCCCTAATTCACAATTTACCTTTAGCTTAACGATGTTTTTTTTAATTATTATTTTAATATTATCATTTCTCTTTTCTGTATCGCTTCTCCATTTATATATACTATTGCGGCAGCACTGTTTAAGTACTTTATTTACATTATTTATCAAATAATAGTTATTAATAATTATTTCATCACGTTCATAAACTTCTTAGCATATCCTAGAATGTTTATTGTGAATGATGTTAATTGATATAAATGAAATGCATCTCACACTGTTTAGTTCAAATTTTCTCTTGATACTTATACATTTATCTATCTGTTGCGCATTTTATTATTGCTTGTAATTTCAAGTCCTTTGTCATTCGCCTTGTGGCTCCGAAAAATATAAATTGATACCATTCGCATTTATTGATTGGAATCTTAAGAAAATATTTCATTTAAAGATTAGATCACGTAAAATAACTTTTTTTTTTCGATATGTCAAAAACAATTTTCTTGTGTCAACCTGATCTCTATACTGGTAAAAAAATGACTGGTCAAATCTGCAGAAGATGTTTTTGCATTTTTTTTATATCGATTTCGACAAGGAATTTTTTACAAAAGCAAATGTTTTGGAATAAACATTTCGGGCAACAGCTTATTATTTAAAATGACAAATATCGTTTATTTAAATTTATTCTTGTTCCAAAATGTCGCATATAAATAAGATGTGGACTAAATTGAAAGATATGTTTTTGCGCTTCTCGAAGACAAATGTTTTTTTATTCCATAAATCAAAAACGTCTTGAAATGTATAGTATTAATATTTCTAAGTTCAGAATAAGCAAAATTATTAATCGGAAATGGTAAAAAAATTGTCACTCATTACTTTTACATGGAAAAATGACTAAACGATCAACCCCCAAAAAAATCAATGTACTGTTTCAAATATTTCTAAAATAAAACCGTTTATAAAAGAAAAATATCCGTCGACACAGATTTTAAATTAATCTCTAATAACAATAAAGAAAATAATAAACCAAAATTTATTACTTAAAAAAGATTTAAAAAAACATAACATTAATCAGCTTTTCAACAAGATATGTGGCTAAACATTGAACAATTTGTAAAACCTTGTAAAAAACTATTTAATAGGAAATAAATGGAAATGCCTAATGATCCGTGATGCAGCGTGTTTTTACCTAAACGATTGCGAAACATGTGGGTTTATTTACTCTCAAAAACGAAGAGAGAAAAAAAAATGTTAGTCTTTGTTCCATCCATGTAAAGAAAGTTTCAGTCTTGGACTTTGATTGTCGCTGGGTTGTCTTACAGTGGGAAATTAAAAAGTAAGAAAATGTTAAAATCAACTTCTGATATTTACAGAAAAAAATTCCATTTCTTAATCCAGGTTATTTTCAAAGATTGAATCTTCATTAAGATAAAAGTACAAGCCTTATTTCGAAAAATGCCACTGCATTTCTTGAAAGAAAAAAATGATGGTTGATACAGGTATTGTATATGCACTTTTTCAAAATATCCCTGCGATGCTCTTTGACCTTTCATCTCTGGACTATTGTCTACTTGATTTGGTTAAAAACGCTCTTTCTAAGGGAAAACTTACCACGATTGATTCTGGAAAGTAGTGAAAGAAGTATGGAAATCAATACTATTGGAAATTTTAAGAAAAAGCCCTTTTATAATGGAAATCAAGGTGCAGACTCCAGGGAAAAAAAACTATCAGATCGAACCTTTTAAAAAAATAGCCTATTTTAAAAATTAATTGAAGTACCTCGAAATAGCTCTAAAAGTGTGTAAACACCTCTATATATCCATTTAAATTTCTAAGAGTTGAAATGTAATGATTCTCACATGTATATAGAGAAATTTCTTGAATTCTATAAGTGTTTTGTTATCTCTTTTGCGTCCGATATTGAACCGAAAATGCTTATTTTCTTTTAGATGCAATTCGAATCTTTAAATATAAATATCTGGAACTTAATAAATAACTGGATTCGGACCAACCAGCTCAAAAGTCCGTTTACTCGCACAAATATTGTATTATGGATTAATATGAATGTTCCTTGTTATTTAACAATATTAGACTGACACGAATCTGTGCAACTTTAGAGATATAAAATTAATAATTTTAGTAATATTCATAGATATAACGAATCTGAAATCGTGCCCAATGATAATTTCGCTATGAATTCAATCATTATCATGAAATAATTTTTGTCAACTATGTTGTCCACAGAATCAATACGTTTCATGCGCGATTTAAAATATTAGTGGCTTTGTATGTATATATGATGGAATGCATTTTAGAAAGGATTAGAAAATATGATGCAGTTATTTAAAGTTTTGTTTTTTGTAATTTAAAAATAACTAATGTTTCAAAATCATGGCGATGTGTGATTTCACTGAAATAGAAGTTTTTTTTAAAGTAAATTAGCAGAAATTAAAAAAAATACCACTTTTGATCAATAAACGTTTAAGGTTAAGCTTTTGAGGTTATTAATACAGAAAAAGAAGCACTACTCAATTGTTCAATATTCAAGTAAGTAAAAAAAAAAAAAAATTACAGAATACAACAACAACAACAACAAAATGTACCTTCGCTTCTTATAAAGACATGGATTAATAGTATAATTCAGAAAACTAAATAGCTTCCAAGTTCGATGATAAAATATTAGATTTATATAAGATTCTAAAAATAAAATTTATAAAGAAAATGAATTCAAATGCATTAAGCTTCCGAATAATTTTTTACATATTCTTTTTATTACATTTACTTTCAAGGTTATCACTATTTTTTAGTTACAAACGAATTTTATGGATATCTATTATGAAATCTATGTTTAAGATACACGATATTAAGGACAATAAAAATAATTTTTAATGAAAAAGTGAAAAGGAAAACGAAACTTTATTCCCCTAAATGTTATAGACAGTTTTAAAATCCACGTATACCAAATGCAAACTTAATATACTTTTTCTCGATATTTCTTCATTTTTAAAAGTGCATTCAAACTATGATATTAAATTGTTTTTCGTGAGATAATAATGGTAAAAAAAAAAAACTTGCGGATATCCTGCGGCTTTAAAACATTTCGAAATATTCGAAAGACGTGCATTGCGTACATTCTTTTTAAAACTTACACATAAATTGTGAAAAGGAGAAGTTTTTTTTCTTCACAGAAATGCAAGTTTAACGACAATGTTATCAGCTTATTAGGCACTTAAAAATTGAAAAGAAAAAAAAAGAATGTTTAATTTCTGACTTAAGAACAGAAATATTTCTTTAAATTGTACCAAGTTTTTTCCTTTTCTTTTTTTTCTTCTTTTTCTTAATAAAGCTATACAATAAGAGAAATAAAAATTGTTTTATTTCAAAAATTTTTCCAAACATTTTATTGTATGCGTGAAAAATAAATATTTTTCTTTGTTGATTGTTAAAAATGAATAGAAACAATAGTAGATCATTGAAAAACTGATCTAGTTATGTTTGATCTCTTTCAGTTTTCAATGGTTTCTCATCATTTATTAAGATGATTATAATACTTTATTTTGTCATCATGAAATACGAAGTGCACTGACTTTACGTCATAGGAAATCCATACTTTTAGGTCATAGATTTCATAAATATATATATATATTATCAAAAGTATTAATTTAAACAAAATAAATGAACTAATCTGTAGGGGAAAGTAGATGGCAAATAAATAATTCCAGAAATAATTTTTAATAATTAAGTTTATTTCATAAATCCTAAATTTAAATAATTTAATTTTTAGTTAATTTAATTTTTGATGTCCAGACATTAATTTCTACTATTTCCAAAATATATTGCCAATAAAAAATAAAGCAAACATATGACATTAAATTGATCATTCGAAATTTATCTTCATAAAAGTTAAAATTCGTAAGCAATTTGTACGCTTTAGAAATCAAAAGTACTAAACTGTTTGTTTTTTCAAATTTTGCTTAGAAATAAGGCTTTTAGTATAGGCTTGTGATAATTAACAAAGTAATTATTGTTTCCTTAACTAAAATTAAATTCTTCCTTAATCAATTTCCTAATCTTGTGTTGCCATTGCTTTTAAATGGAAATGCCATTTGTTTATACTTAAATCCTTTTGTTTATTTGCCTCCGAGTTGCCTCTTTCAGTACTTATGTAAATCTTTTAAGAATTATTAATAAATTTTATCTAAAAAATGAGCTTTTGGCTATTTTTAAACGTCATTTACGATTACGCGATTTTTTTTTATTTTCCTTAATTAAAATTAAATTTTTCCTTCATTAATTTCCTAATCTTAAGTATTGTCATTGCATTTAAATGAAGATGTCGTTTGTTTATAATTAAATTATTTTGTTTATTTACCTCCGAATTGACACTTGCAGTGCTTATGTAATATTTGTTTTATTCTTTATTTATTTGAAACTTTAATTATTCTTTCAAATTCTTCCTTTATTTATTTCATTCTTTATTTTTTTTATTATCTTTATTTATTTCTTTTGATAAATTTAGGAAAATCTGCTTTTGGCAGTTTTTAAAAATCAATTACGATTCTGTGATTTTTCGTGAAATTCATTTAGTATTATTCATACTAATCAGAAATAAAATTGTAGGAAATATAAGAATTTTCTGCATTACATTTTAAAACTGAAAATTAAAATTTACACGATGGCCATAAAATAGATTTCCCTGTTTGGTGATATCTGTAACTAAATCTAATCAGTAGAAACTCTTTATACAGTCTGTGAAAGACATGAAAAATTAAAATAATAATAATAATAAAATCCCAAAATTGCTTAAAGGGGAGTTTTTTGGCGCTACTGTCATGTACTTATTTCTTAAATTCGCACAATATAGTTAGATTATGGAAATTTCTTACTTGCACATCAGCAGTGCTATTCACTGGTTTTAGAAAGACGAAAACTTGCATTCAGACAGCTGGTTTTTTTTTCATTGATTGTTGTTGGTGCTCAATCTTTCTTTTTATGTATTGATTAGGCATGACAATATTTCAGATCTCATGTTTGTTTTTTATCCAAGAAAGCTTAATCATTAATTTTTACTATCAAATACCAACAATTTATGAATTTTTGAGTATTTTATTCATAATACAAAAACTTGAAAAAAATAATTCATAAGCCAATTAGAAATAAGGTAAATAAAGCAACTTTAATTTTGATATTTTGAAATTTCCGACTCATCAATGGTTGTTAAAATAATCACAGATTACTGGCAATCCACTTTGATAAAATAAGCTTACTATTGAGTTCAAATATTAAAGAATAACATTAGAATTATCAAAAAAGATTAAATTAACTTCAGAAATTCTCATCAGATTTACAATTTTCACAGATGTTTTTGTTCTGATAATCAGTTTTGCGTTTTATAAAATGCTAAACATAAATAAAAACATAGATGTATCATTTAAATTATATCAATCTTCTTTTTTTGGTGTTTTGACTCGATTGTCATGCTTTCCGAGGTAACATATTCTCATGAGAAAAAGGAGAATCACTTCCAGATAATGAACTTTTCAAGTTCGATGTGATGAAAAATGGCAAGCCAAGTAATCTGGTTTGGATGTCTTTGTCAGTAATCTCCAAAAATGTGTTAGCAGACATGCAAAGAGAAGGCTAGATGGCATTCTATTCTATCGTCATGGCTTGCAAGTACAATTTTGTTACTTATTCCAACAGTCTTTAATATTGCGTAAGAAATTACTATTGGCCATCTCATAGTTGCTTTTGTATTTTGTCGATATAATGATCGCCCCCCTTTAGTTACATTCTAAAATTATAATTTTTATATTCCAATGTACTTGTGTGAAATGTTATTACAATTAATGTAAATCAGATCGATTTTAAATAAATATATTTCATTTCTCAGGGGGGATGTATGCTCAGAAGTTAAATAACAGTTGTGCTAAATCCTCCATCATTATAAAAGATATAAATAAAATAAAAAAGTTTGAAAATTTTGTGGTCAGAAGTCGTGATCTATTAAACTGCAACTCAGTTTTCAAATATTGCAAAGGTCAGCTATTGACAACGTTCATTCGTTAATTTCTTTTCTTTAAATGTTTATAAATATGGGTAAAAGGATTAAAAAACAATGGACAAATTATCCCCAAAATAAACACTAAATTTATTCAAGCGATCTGAAAAATCGTCTGCATCAAAAAAAAAAAGTTAATATGCAATCCATTTTATTTGAACATACTTTATTAATAAAGCTATTTTACAGCATAATTTTTTGAAAAGTTTATAATATAAAATATTGAAATTGAAATTTTTTAAAAAGAAATTGTATAAAAGTGCTCCTTTAGATCTATTTAGATTGTAATTGCATTTTGGGGTACTTAAAGGTGATGGATTGACAGTCTTTCATTTATTAATTTCCAATTTTTAAAAGTCCATTAATATAGCTAAAAAGGCTAAAAACACTTGATTGGTGATCTCAAAAAATAAATACAAAATATATTTAAATGATGTGAGAGATTGTCTGTCCCTTACGAAAGCTTAATATATGAAATCAATTCTATATGAACTTCCTTTATACATAAAACCATTACACAATAAAAAAAATGTAATTTTGCTGAGGCTCGTACGGAATCAATAAGGTTTTATAATTTATGTAAAGGTACAATAACAGCTGTAGAACTAACAACAATAATTTTTAAAAAGTTCAAGAAATTGGATCGCTAAGAGTTAGAGATAATAGTTGATGAAAAAGACAACATACAATAAAATAACAGAAATTGTTACAAACATCTTAAGTGAAAGAGTAAAGGTTTAAGAGCAGCAACAGAGAAAACCATTCACCGGATATTTATTTCCTATATAAAAAAATTAATACAGTGAAAATGTTACATGTAACTCAGGGGATTCTATTATTAATTAATAAAAGATTATTTACATAGAGTCTCATACTTTATAAGAAGATACAAACCACAATGTTAAAGGAATCTTTATGAAACAAAGTAAATATTTCCTGAGTCAAAAACTATTAAAACGAAGAAACATTGTATTTAGAGCACGCCAATGCTGCTACGTACATTTAAAACACAATTGCCAAAAACGTGAATAAAATGGAATTAAAAAAAAAAGGAAATGATGAATTCGACCTGAAAAAGGTCACGAGGGGCAGGCAATACTTGGACGAAAATCAGATCTCTCACAGAAAAAAAACTCCCTGGTTTGAATCCCTCTTCCTGAGGGTAACCCTTGAGAAAGTCTTCAGGCCGGATTCATCATTTCCTTCTTTTTCATTTCATTTTATTATTATTATTATTTTTATTTTGAAATCCAAACCTAATATTTATTTCTGATTTGGTTCTCATCCTTTATGCCATTCATTTGTAGATGTGCATTTTCTTGGTGCTTGAATTTTAATGGAATTTTGTTCAATGCTTTTTCTTTGCGTTCACTTTAACCCTTTACATTCTACTGGCACCGCTAAGGTAATATGGTTATTGGTTAGAGTTATTGTATTGCATGCATAGTTTAGGCCTAAAATGCATACATTTCAATTTTTTTAATTATGCTCACGGTTAATTACTTTGATTAGCAATTAAAATTAGTAACTGTGATCTTATGTCTATTTATATTGTGGAGTGAAGAGTTAATTTTTGACTAATTTTAGATTCTAACAACGTCAAAATTTCTTCTGTCAATTACACTTGTTACTTTTTGTTTCGGAAGTAATCTATATGTGTCTTCTGTTTTTATACAAAATTTGATTTTTTCCATCATTAGTTTTATTTGCAGATACTTCTAAATAGCAAAAATTAATTTATAGTCACCCTACATTTAAAAACCAAAATTGTTTATCTATGTTTATATGGTCGTGGCATCGAATCTAATATAATAAATACATGCTGTTTCCTCGAATATGACGTTCAACATATGATGGTGATATCAGTTGGTGTGATTTTAAACGATGCTTGTGAAATCTCATTTTGAATCTATAAAGAAATTTGATTTTCATTCTTGCTACAAGGATGCACCATTTATAAAAACATTCATGACGTAAAGCCCTATTGTTGTGGTACGGGATGATACTTGTTTAATGGGTCCCATCGTTGAATAGAAGGGAAAAAAAAATTTTTTTTTTAGTGAGTAAACACATCATTCACCCAGGGCGACAGTCCCAAGCGGCTTATGATTGGCAGTCCGGTGGGTCTAAGCTCTTGTGGGAGGTTAACCAAAGATGACCCTCATATTTCTTTTTCTTGCTATTTGCCACTTTTTTCGAAAAGTGGTTTTGGTTTTTTTTTTTTTCCCCTCCTCTCGTTGATCTTCGATCTGATTACGATTGTTACCGCAACTTATGACCTCTGTCAGATAATAAAAGAAAAAGAAAAGCTGGATGTAGCGAGAATCCGCATACTTTGTCTCTCGATTTGTAAAATATCTGAATAGTTTGGGTTTCTTTTCGGAAATGGCGCGTTTTAATTTTAACAATGCGAAAGTGACTGGCTATTCAATGGCGGATTTAAGCGTCTTGCAGCCAGGCCTAAGCAGAGTGCATTATGAAGATTATATTTTGATAAGTTTTTAGTACTATAACGTCAGCAAGTCTGAGCAGAATTCTTTTGTATGACTTCTGTTGCCGGAGGTTTTTCGAGATTTTCGGGGGGTTTATCAAGATATTTTCATAAAATAAATAAATAAATAATTAAAATATTAATAATTTTTCATAAAATGAATAAAATAAAATAAGACAACAAAGTCATAAAATAAATAAATCTCCGAATACCAACATGATGTGCCAGATGTGCTACGGACTTCTGTTGCCGGCATGATGTGCTAAGTAGTACACATTGTGAGATTTATATTTTAATAACTTTTTAACAATATGACGTCCCCACTTCTGATCTGGATTCCTTTGTAGGACTTTTGTTACAGGCGGTTTTTCGAGATTTTCGGAAGATTATAAACTTATTTTCATAACATAAAGAAATAAATAATTAAAATAATACTGATTTTCATAACATAAATAAATAAATAATTGAAATAATACTGATTTTCATAAAACAAATAATAATTAAAATAAAATAATAAATTCATAAAATAAATAAAAAATTTCGAGTTACCAATAGATATTTTGATAACTTTTTAACACTATGACGACCACATGTCTAATCGGGATTCTTTTGTAAGACTTTAGTTTCCGGCGGTTTTTCAAGATTTTCGGAAGATTATAAAATTATTTTCATGAAATAAATAAGTAAAATTATGATGATTGTCATATAATAAATAATAATAAGTAAAATAAATTATAAATTCATAAAATACATAAAAATTCTCGTGATGTCAACGTGATGTCGCCAGAAGGCTTAGTACTAATATTGTTTCATATTTTTAACATAACATGTTAAGGATTTACTTTAAGTTAACTTATTTTTGAGTAATTTTTGTGAGAATGTGGATATTTTTATTTATTTATTATGATTATTTAGCATCCATGATTATACACAATATTGTCTCGAATCAAATTTATGAAAATACTATTTAAAAAATAATTGTTTACTTTAAAAAATAAAAGAAAAAGAGAACAAAGAGAAAAGCTTACAATGTCTGTTTTTATTCAAGATTAAATACATGAATCAAAAGAAGAAAAACATGCGCAGCTTCTTGAAATTTCCGATCAATCTCTACATGATCCTACCAACGAATTTTACTATTTCTTTATTTTCATTCATCCGACCATCTTTTTAGCTTCTAGCTATTAACCTTCAGTTCATGTGCCTTTAATCATAATTGAAACAAGAAGCTATATTATTTATTTCGAAGTCTCATAATTTATTTTTTCAATGTGACAATATTATGTAAGCAGATGCCAAGTGTTTATAAATTCTGTAATAAGTAAGTAAATGTAATGAAACAGATGGGAACTATGGGATATTAACTATTTGTACTTAATAAAGTTTTAATATTATCTTGATATTTTAAAATTCATGGAATATATATCTTTACAAATTTAATTATTTAACAATTAGACGTTTTTTTAATTGAAGAGCAAGTTCCCACCTCCCTTAATCCAATGGCTCTAGGCTCTAGTCTAGTATGCCTAATCAGAAATCCGCCATTGCGGTTAGCTCTATTTTATATGGAATGAAAGGCTGTATAGTTGTCAAGAATCTTTTGCAAATGAATGTAGAGCCCCGAAAATGGAATAATTTATCCTATTATTTCTCAGAGAAAACGCTTAATTTTTTTTTCAATTTTATACAATGGTTCCCTTAAATGTGTAGGGTTTATAATACACAATTTGTAATAATTTTTAATGTAATGAAATTCAAATTCATACATCAAAAATCCAATCACATGATTTTGCCAATATTAAAATTAGGACTTAAAAAAGTTTTTAAGACCTAATTGTTTTGGACTTTTTTTGGACACTAGTTTTTGGACTTTTTTTGAACACTAATTTCGAAGCAGGACTTTCACTTCCACTTTTATTTCGTATTATATATATATATATTATTTTGTATGTCTTATAATTGATTTTGACTAATTCAATTGGTATTATCAAATAAAAAGGTAAAATTAATATATATATATATATATATATATATACAAAAGTATAAAAATCAAGTTAAATGGAAAAACAAATAACCAAATAAAAAATATTAAAAAAAGAAGAATCCGGCCTGAAGACTTTTTCAGGGGTCACCCTCAGGCAGGGATTCAAAAAAGGGATTTTTTCTGTTAAGGAAATTCAGACATTACGTCTAATAATGATTCCTTCGTGACCCGAAAATCCCCTGAAATTAGGCCTAAGAGATATACCATTTTAACAGAAAGGAAGATACAAAACAACCAATTAGAAGAAAAACCACTAATAAGTAAAAATACAATAACAAAAAAACAAAAAAAAACACCAAAATACCATAAAAAGACACAAAAGAAATAACGAAAAGGCAAAAACATACCTTCAACAGTCAAGGAAATCTCAAGCTATCGATTGTGATTCCCGCCCATTAAAAACACAAAGCTAACGGCAATTTAGGTAAAAATTGTAAGCTCGCAGCGCCACCTATTGAGTGATATAATATGCAAGGAAAGTTCTATTTTTTATTTAAGCCAAAGGATTAATCCCAAACCATACCTTGTTTAATTAAAAAATTGACATTACAGTAATTTTTAGGAAATTCATTTTTAATTAAATTATTAATGAGGTTGTTTGATGCTTCAATATAGGAATTTTTATTATTGCAAACCTTTTTGATCCTGTTAACTTGTGAGAAATTTTTGTTTGAATAGATAATAATTTTTGTTGCGATTTTGAAACTGTT
>JAPMOR010089602.1:74969-136064 GCA_026543865.1 Argiope aurantia | reverse complement strand
TATGTAATGACTGATACTGAAAAATTTCATAACGTATTACCATATTACGATTTTACCATTCAGATGTTCGAATCTCTTTCTTTTCATTAAAATATAAGAAAACTCTAAAGAATTATTCATTAGAGCTTTAAATAGTTTTTAGCTTAACCGTTAAATTTTATATATATTTTAAAAGTAATGTTATTTGTTATATGTATTTTCACAGATTCTATGTTTTTCATCTAGAGGTTAAAACAAAATACTAGAAACATAAGTCACTGATAGAAAGCATCTTTATTTAGACTGTTATTTTGACGTCCCTAGGGAGTGGTAATATTTTTATATCTGTCATTGGCTATATATGATTACATTATTGATGCACATAGTTGTTTTAATGGTCAAATTTTATTTATCAGCATAAAAATTAAAAGTGATATAGGGACCATTTAGTTCTCATCTTAATATTTTTTTCCTGTGGGAAAAGAGTTTCCTATTGATAAAGAAGATAAAGAAAAAATAAGTATTTAGCTAAATGTCTTGAATTTTTCACTAAACCTTTCTTATGCTCCTATATTTGCATTCAAAAAAATAAATTTAACATTTGATAAAGAATATTTACTATAACGCACCAAATACAGCTTGTAATTATATGTGTGTGTGTTAGATTTGCATTCGGCAGACTGCCAACGCTTAATATTAATGAGTGCATTTTTATAGAATACATGTTCTATTTTTATGCAAATCAGTGATGTGGTCTCCTCGAAACTTTCTCGCATACTTTCTGATAAAATTATTATTCATCTTTCCGCACCTAAAGTTGTGGACTCTGCTCAAGGCTGTAGACGTAATGAATGCCTAGATTTTTATTTCCACTCATGAAAGTTGCGTGCTTCGTACAATGGTAAAAAAAAACAGGACATTAGATATTAAATGCATGGTAGTGGCGAGCATTACTTACGAAAAATTGATCTTTGACGATTTTTTTTTTCTCTTTGGGGATTAATCGCTGAAATGCGGTTATTACACAAGTATTACAAAATAGAATATGTATTTTGGAAGCACCTTTTCCTCGACCTCTTAAAACCAAGATTTGGTATTGGGCCTGCAGATCGAACACCAAATTTCATTTATTTAAGCCATTGAATTTATGAGTTATTACGTTTACATGCATGCAGAACTACACACTGACAGACGGTCCACTCCTTGAAGGATTTAGTTCAAAATTTGATACGGATCTAAATAATAGATGTTAAACTTTCATATTAAATTTTATCTATCTTTCTCTTTACGTTTTGCAGCTAATGTAATCACTTGCAATCGGACAACTAGACAGACAAACTTACTCAGAATGGATTTCGTTCAAAATTTGACAGAAATATACAGACTTGGTGTAAAGAATCATATGCCCACTTTCATCCTTCTAGATCAAAGCGTCTTTTAAATGTCACATTCACAGACGAGCAGGCAACGCAATAAATAAATAAAATAAATAGGTTCAAAAATTCGAAAAATGCATTTTTCAAATTCAGGGAGGTCTGTGGGTCTTCAGTCTGAAATATTTACATAACTTTGGGTTTCAAATAATTTTGACTTTCATTTATATAAAAGATGGATTTGGTTTTCAAGATCATATAGTTTATTGTTAGTTAATTGAAACTTCCGTTTATTATTATTATTACTTTGAAATTGACCTTTTTTTGCTCATTTCTTAATCCTGAAATATTCTTTAACGGAAATTTTCTTGTGGTTATTCATACTTTTCTGCAAACCTGCTCATACGCGTTTTTGAGACGAAGGTTTTTCTTTATCTGATACACGCTAACAGACCACATCTGCTTTCGTAGTTTCTCAAATTTTATTAAGATTAACGAACGTTCATTATACCGAAAAAATATTTCACACACAAAGCGTAATTCGCAAATTTACATTGTAGTTATAAATCTAAAACATGCACGAACTTATGGAAAGAATTTCCATTTCTGTAGGTAGTCTATTTACTTTTAAAATCTTTATTGATTCATATCTGTTTTGAACACTAAAACCACTTTTAAAACATTTATTTCAATCAGCAAATAAATTTACCCTGAAAAATTTAACTACAGTAGTGTTTTGTTATCCTATATTCCGAACAATTTAACCGAAATTAGTCTTAAAGTAATTTATATCCCTAAACAGATAAAGATACTTTGTAATTTTTCCTATCATGAAATGGATCGATCATTCGTGAGGGCTTTTGTTTCTGTATTTGAAATGTCTCTTATTCGGGTGGATGCGTGACTGTATGTAAGTAACGCTTGGGGCATTGTATGATTATTTCACACGCAGTCGTCTTCTTCCTTTGCTCAGCTAGGATAAATGGCATCCGGAAGATGGTATTATTTTTTTCATTTCCCTCGTATTTGGGCATTAAAAGTGCATCAGAGCATTAATATATTGTTTACATAGTTCTCTCTAAAACTGGCGCCCATGTTAAGTGTAGTGCCTTTGTCCCCCCCCCCCCCCGTCCTCATCCACGGGTCATTCCACCATTGTGCATGATACTTAAGTGGTTAGATTTCATTTTTCTGGGGACTCCAACCTTTTATATCGTTTTGGTAGTAAATTTCAACAGACAATGGAATAGTCTAGTTTTTAAACAATTTCAGGGATGAGTGTGAAGAACAGCCGTGTGAAATCATTGTTGCAAAGTTAACATTTAAGGATAGAATGGATGCCGCTGAATTTTAAATTACCTTAAAGATTAAGAAAAATTTCAAGTAGGGATATGATATATATATATATATATATATATATATATATATAAAGATAACTTAGAAGATATATATTAAAAAAAACACACATTTTTTAATATAATTTTATTTTTATAAGTTCATATTAATGTTATTACACTTTTTAATACGATAAATATAGATGAATAGTCTGCTAAAATTTAATTGTAATTTTTATCTTGGAATGCAGTATGCCAAGATATTAATACGTGGTACCCAGAATTTTTTACGTAAAAAGTTCTCTTCTTCCTTTGTCTTTTTTATGACGTTTCATATTCTAAATAAACAGCTTCAAGTTTTAAATAATTTAATGGAAGATAAATTAATTTCTATGAAACAATTGAGAAATTATTAACTTTTTTTCTCAAGCGGGATAACTTTACTGACACACATCAGCACAAAGTATAATATACTGAAATCCAGTTACATTAGTTGAGAATATTGTGAAACAACGTCTACTTTATTAATAAAGCCTCAAAACTAATAAAAAATTGAATGGAAAGTAACCAATAACAGAAAAATGGAAGCAATTTCAACTTATAAAGAAAATTCCTAAAACAAAAATCATTATATAAGGCATCAAAATAAATATTTGACTGAATATGAGTATAGAAAAATAAAATAATTTAATAAAGCTAAACTTAATAGCATTCGTATTCTATATAATCTTAGAAAGCACTTCTTTTTAAACAATATATAACTTTTTTCGCAAAGAAAATAGTTAAGGCACGCCTATGATATCTGCTTTTGCAAAATTACTGTTCGACTGAAATATTCAGAAAGAAAGTGGTGTCATGGAAACTGACCTCATTGCACGATTTTGTTTATCCATTGCTGGACCTTTTCAAAAAATGAATAATCTATCTTATATAATTGAGCTAAACACAAAGGAAAATCTATTTACCCTTAATTTGTTATTAATTATTAGTTATTTTTAAAATTATTGTTTTACTTGTTGAATGAATAGGTAACAAGAATTAGATAAAATGATTAAAAATACTATATTCGTCATTCTTATTGTATAGCTATTACTATGAATAAAAACTTTCTATTCATAGAAGCCTGTAATCATAAATATTCAAAGGATCCAAAACTTTATCTTCATAATTGTAGCCGAAAAGTATGATTCACATTGTACAAAAAAATGTAATCTTTTTCATAGGTGAAGAGAGAGAAATGGACAAAATTAGTATTTCATGCAAGAAATTTTCTTGCATGAAAATTTCTTGCATGTTCATTGTTAAACAGATGCTATTTCAAAAAATTTAAAAATCGTTTTCAATAATAATAATTTGTATTGTTATAGAGAATACTTTTCTAAATCGTTTGAAACATTTCGTTTTCTTTCAGAAATGAACAGAAGAACAAATAAATTTTTAAAAAGTAGGGATTCTATTTCGAAATTACTGTTTCACCATTTCATCACTTTTGCTATATTCGTATGCCATTATTATTTTTTAGGCCATTTATTTTGTGGCTTAGCTTTTTTTTTCTTCTTTTATTAAATGATTACTTTTTGTACACCACTTATGGAATAATACATTATTGTACCATTTCCTTTATATCATTTACTCAATGATATAATTTTAGTACCAGGTTACATTTTACATTATATATTCGACAATACATTTTGTACCATTATCGGTTTATGCTATTTATTCGGTGGTGCAATTTTAAATCATTGTTTATTTTATTTATATTCGGTGGTAAATTTTTCTGCCATTTGTATCGCAAGCTTGAATAATATCATGCCTATTTAAAATTTGTTTCTAGTCAATTGAATTATTTTTCGAAGACACAGTGATGCATTTTGTACTTAAAATTAATTATATATCTCCTATCTAATTTAGAAAAAAAAAGTTTTGTGCTGAAGAAGATGCGAATATAAATTAATGAAGAAATGTTTTTATCTTTAACATAAACTATTAAATATGCAAATTTAATGTCTATTTGCCTTAACTCATTTCTGTATCTTTCTAAATTTTGAAAATACATTTGCATTTTCTAATAATGTCAACATATTTAATTTCAGAATCTGTTTGCTATTATCTATTTATTGCAAAGTCTACTTGAAATGATTGATAATCTATCCATGTACATCGACTAGGGGATATCATTTTTATTCTGCCCATTTCAGATCTTAAATTATTATTGCATTGCATCATTCATTACTTCAAGCTTTTATTTGATAATATAATTAAAATTCTAATTAATGCGCAAAAAATTGAAAAGATTTCAAACAACGCTTCTTTGCAAATATTTTCTTGGAACTTTTTGCTTCTAGTAGCGACATAATCTAAGATCTTCTCATATTCATCTGTATTGTCAGAACTATTGAAAGAATTTTAAGCTGTTAAAAACAATTTTCACATGCTTTTTATAGAATTAAAGTACAAATAGAATTAATGAAAATGTATTAACTATCTTTATACTATTGTTCCACTTAGGTCGGAACTGATGAATTATTTGAATTATTTACAGACTTCAATAAATCATAAACTAAATGAAACTGTGGAATATTAAGTCAGAAAAATCCTTTGGGTTCAACTATATATATATATTTGCACGCGCTTACAAATGTACATTTTTTTTAAACGAAACAGATCCACAAATATACAATGTAACAGCAATCCAATAAGAACGTGTTACCAATTGTTAATTCGAGCTTAGCCAAATATAACTTTGGTATTATTAAAACATCACATATCATAAAAGAATTTAAATTACTAAATTACTAAGCTCACTTCGACATATTTGAGGCAATTTAATTGATGTTACAATACAGTTTCATTACTTTCCGATTTCTCCTTTCTCCTAGTGTTTCGGATATTTTCAATACTGTATGCAAGGTATTAGAACAATTTCATAGAGAAATAGGTTATAATAAGGATTCTTAAAAAAAAAATTTCGCTTTCGAATAACCAAACGGAGGAAGAAAAAAAAAAAAAAATAGCGACTGATTCTCAAAACAAATTTACCTTCTCATTTCCGTCAAAGAAAATTTAGCCACTATTCCAAAACTAAATGTGAAATAACAAAATAAAGGTTTAATTGATGAAAACATACAGGAAATTCAATTATGTGGAAAATTTAAATGAAAATCTTTCAATTCGAATTTCTAAATCGAATTGAGATTCTTCGAAATTTGATTTCTAATTCAAATTTTTACTTCCAGAAAAAAAAAAAAAAAAAAAAAAAAAGAGAGACCTTATGCGATTTTATATTACCCCATTTGGTTTAGTTAATTTAAACACAGTTTATTAGATATTTTATTAGGTGAGCAAGATTAGTGCTTCTTTCCTCTTTGACTTTAAATGTGCTGGTGTTTCTTCTTTATCTCTTTGACTTTAAATGTGCTGGTGTTTCTTTGTGTCTGTAACATCCACAGACACAAAGATTCGATTATTATTCCTTATTTTTTTTCTCTTTTGTCTTTTCCTACATAGATTGTAATTTTATATTTATTCTCATTAAATGGTATTTACTTATTTCATCAGAATACTTCTTTGATTGATTATACAGCTTTCCCAAATAACACAGTAAAAAAAATTGTCATGGCTGTAAATAATCTGTTAAGCTGTCCGATATGGATATCCATGTTGCCACATCCTTAATCCCAAAAATTATTCCGAATATATCCTTTTATGTTGTTTGAAATAATTAATTCATAAAGTATATCTCTAAAATAAATCTAATCATCCTAAACTTAGTCAGAGATTTGTTTCAAGAAATCATATTTAATAAGCTCCAACTGCAAATGTTTCTTAGATTATTGAAGTTTTTTGACATCTATTAATTGCCACTGCCTGAAATTAGAGGATGGAAGTCTTTACTGCTGAAGATCGTGATTGATAGATTTCAATCAATTAATCATAAAGGAGAGACTAAAATCAAATATGGCGATCTATGTTAATTTCCTACTTTGGAAGGGAAAATAGCCGTTCTATATTAGAAATAAACACTTTAAAAAATTTAACCACACATACATTAAAAAGTATTTAATCAATTATGTAAATCAATTATTTCACAAATTTGTTATTATTCGTTTTTTAATTTTGAGATAAATGGTGAATTGGGCAACTAAAAGTAGATGTAAGAAGTTTGAATATTGTATGAAAATTAACTTGAAGAAATGCTTAGAAAACATGGATTTTTAATAAAATAAATTAAATAAAAAAGATATAAAAATATTTTGTAAGCATTTCCTTTCGATAAATAGTATTTAAAATTATTTAGTACCTTCGAATTTTTGTATTTTGGAATAATAATACATTACACTTTTATAGTTTCAATTTTAGTCAGTTCCTTATCTTTTTAACTTCATGCTTTAAAATAATCGATGAAACATTTAAATCGATTTTGATAAATCTCATTTTTAATTTTTATCTATTTTTTTACTTATTTATGCTTCAATTTTCATTAAGGAAGATTTTGATTGCTCAAAACCTGTCAGAGAGTTTTACACAAGTCATCTCTAAGACAAGCCATCGCATTCTTATTTAGATATCGACTTGTTTAGTTGACATTTGTTTATTTGCGACGAGTATTAATATTCTGATCCATAACATATATTCAATATTTTTTCTCTTTTTTTCAATTATTTATATTTATTTTAATACTGGTTCATCATCAGAGATTGCACAGATCCATTCCTAGATAAATCCTTCCAACCAAACTGACTCGCTCATTTGAAATTCTGCAAAAATAATTCTGTGAAAATTTATATTCTGCATCCGTTCAATATATTCTCCTTTTTTTATTTTCTTTATATATTTATTTTGAATTTTCATTGCCGAAATTTTAGTTATTCAAAACTCATCCGAGAAAGTACAGCTCTTCTCTTAGGAACGTCATCTCATCCTCGGTTTCAAATTGAAAAAAATAAAAATAAAAAAAAGAGCAAATAACTAATGCTTATTTACTATGAGAATTTTTTTTTATACATTCAATCTATATTCTCTTAGTTTTGCTTCATTTTATTCATTTATTATTTCAATTTTCAGTTTGAAAATTTTAGCTATTCAAAACTGAAAGATTTTATAGATTTTCTGTGAAAGAAAATATCTATCCCTTTTTGAAATTTCACTCATGCAGTTAATACTTGCTCATTTGCTACGAGAATTTATATTCTGCACTTCTTTTTCTCCCCCAATTTTTTTTAATTTCTTCATTTATTTTATTTCAACTTCCACTGAAAAAAATCGCTTTTCAAAACTTAACAGAAATTGCTCAGATCTCCTTTGACACAAATCATCTTTTCCAAATCGATACCTTTAATTGTCGCTTGTGTATTTGCGATGAGTGTGAACATTCTGTATCCATAATATATGTCCTTCAATTATTTTATTTTTTCACTTGTTTGTTTTGATTTTTGCTGAGGAATACATCAGAGATTATATATTTTCATTTAGATAAGCTATTTCATATCTGATTTTAAATAGGCTCGTTTCGTTAAAGTATTTCATTTACTACATGAATTTATATTTGCATGTCTGTCTCATTTATTTTTTTAAATTTTTTTTTCTTCATTTATTTATTTCAACTTTCATTGCGAATTTTTTTTACTTTTCAAAACTTATCAGAGAAAGTGAATATGATCTCTGAGACAAACTATCTCTTCTCACTTCTATTTCCAAATTGACGCGTTAATTAAAGTTCTATATTTGCAACTAGCTCTTATATTCTGCATTCATATGATATTAATCCCTTTTTTACTTTCTCGCAACGTATTATAGAGAAAGTATAGTAATCTTCAAAAAATTCGAATTCGAGATTTTGTCGAATCTCCACGTTTTAGACCTCTATGAGTTCGAAAAACACATTTTTAGAAAATGTCCTTCCGTCTGTCTGTCTGTAACAAAGATAACTCAAAAGCGCTTTGAGCTGGACGGATAAAATTTGGTATACGGTGCACCAAATTTACTGATTTCTATCAAATTTTGAGTAAAATCAGTTTCGAGGAAGTTCGTCTGTCTGGATGTTCGAATATAATATAAATACAAAACGAAGAAACCTAAATAGATAAAATTCTGTACACAGATTTACCATCTTTAGTGTAGAAACCTGTCAAATTTTGAGCCAAATCCAATTACTGACTGTCTATCGGTCTGCACTTTCAGAAACATGTAAACGTCATAATTCAAAAACGCAATGACTTAAATATATTAAATTTGCGATGGGATTTTGTGACTACAAATGCAGCTTTGTGTCAAAGATTTGTTTCAATCGATGGAGAAAACCCCATCTAAAACCCAAATTCGAATTTTGGATACTATTAACGTATGCCAGAGCTTAATCTCCAAATAACTCGTCTAGGATGACATGATAGGTACAGTAAAGGTGCTCAATTATCTCCAAAAGTTAATATTTCGTAACTATTGTACATCAATACCATTTATGGCCTTCTTTGGCATGGTGTTTATTAAAGAGTAAGAAAAAATTTTAAAGAAAGCACTACCACTAGTTTATTATGGGCTTTACTTATTTATTCGTTTTCATTGGGGAAGTTTTTAACTGTTCAAAACGCATCAGAGAGTTTACAGATCTTTTCTACTCCTCAGAAGCCATCTATCTCATTCTCATTTTTAAATTTACTCGCTCAATTAAAGCATGCTAATTTGTGACGACTTTTTATATTATGTATCCTTACTGTATTTCCTCCATTTTTCTTTTCAGTTATTTCGTTTTCATTGAGAAATACTTATCTGTTTCAAATGCATCAGCGATTGCACAGATTTTCTCTTCTTCTCAGAAAGCATCTCATTCCCATTTCTGAATCGACTCGTTCATCTAGAGTATGCTCATTTGCGACGAAGGTTAATACTCTGGTTTCATACTATATCTCCTCCTTCTCATTTCTTCTTTGTTTCTAAGTCTCAGCTCCAGTGTTCCATTATAGGAACCGTTCATTCGACTTATACGTTCGTGAACTGCTTTTCAATTGAATGCTCTCTGAGTCTCGAGATATGAATAAGGCAATTGATAGTTAACACACGAAGAGAGAGAGAGAGAGAGAGAATCGCAGTAACACAGTTAGGACGTGATTTAACATGCACATTATTCTTTTTCTCTTTCGTGTTATGATGAGGCAATCCATCATAGTCCGTGCCACTGAGGGAACTTCTCACTTTTCTTCTGCGGGGTGCAGAGGTTACCTGAGGATCGAGAAACGTTCCTACAAAATGAAGATCCATCTGCCGTATAAAGGTACAAAAGTCAATGCACCATTTGTGAGATTTCAATGCAGAGGGGGGAGGATGATGAATATGCACAGCTGTTCAGTGAATATAATGGAGCACCCTTGCCAAAGTTCGCCTTATCTATTAGACGAATTTATTCCATCTAAATTCGTTTCATATAGAAGGCTATATATGCTATTTAAACTCTAACACCTGAGCTAATAGCGTTTAATGTGTTATTATTACTTTTTTTTAGTTAACAACAATCTTGATTGCTCAACTTATTTTAGGTGCTGATAAGTTCTAAACACAGACAGTTGTGGAATTTAAAATTACACTCTAATAGTTTCTTAGTGTACCGTAATTAAGAGTTTCTAAGAGTGTGAGTCGTGATAGTAATTTGGATTGCTTAGAGTTCAATTAGAGTCGTAGAAATTATCATTTTCATATTCTTTCATTTTTGTTAATCAAAAAGTTAAGAAAAAATATTTTTACATCAATGCTTGTTTAAAATTTGATTTATAATCCTCTTAAATTTAAATTAATTTAATTCATCTATTAATTGTTCATTTTTTAATTATTTTATAATTTTGGTATCTTGGCAGAATATTTGGGGGGGATGCACAAATTTTCCCCTCTTAAAATGGAAATAGTTTAAGGAATCATAATATTATTAAAGAAGTGACTTAAGAACATTTTTTAATTACTATTTATGAAAAAAATGAAAATATTTTACTATAATAGATTTTTTACAATAAGCATTGAATTCTTTATTCCAGAAATCAGACTGAGCGTTCAGTCTGTCGAGTTTAATTTAAAAAAAAAAAGGTTATTAACGAAGGTAATTAATATTTTACATTATGATTATGAGCGTTGTAATTTGTTGTTGAGCCTGAACTAAACTCTATCTAATAGCTTCATCAGTTTCAGCGCTGACAATCCCTTATTTTACGTATCTTTATTTCTACGATTGACTGATTAATATAGTTTGTTCATGCATTTTTACAAGAACAAAATGAAATAATCAGCATTCATTTCTTTAAATAATATTAAAGGATATTATTATAAAAAAGAAACTTGGAAATGTCTTTTTAAAATGCTGCCGTTATTTTCCTTTATATACATTTATTGACTACAGAAACATTCAAAAAGGTTCATTAACTCAACCCAAACTGATCTTTTATATTTAACTTATGCTTTAAATGCTTTTTTATTTCTTTCTATTTTTTACGAATTTTAAATATATATATATATATATATATTGATATACGGTGTATACAAATGCAAAGCTTATTATTATTTTGTAAATTCCATTCATATTTTAATACTTTTAAGACCAACATCTAATTTGTCATTTATTTTGTTCTAAAGACTTTGCATTCTATTAAGATCAAAGAATGATATAGCTTAGCAAAGCATGAAAGTTTCATCAAGGAATGTAAATATATGAAATATTCTATCTGAGATTCAATGAACAAAATTTCGGATTTTCAGGAATTCGAAAAGAAATTTATTTATTTTTTACTTTAACTTTAAATATATGCATTTTACTATTTATATTTTTGAATTATATCATATAACATTAAAAAAGAATGATTTTCTATATATGAGTATTTTAATTCATTTTCTTGGATGAAATTTATTTACATTTCATTAGAAAGTATTTTGCTTTTATTCAAAAAGTAAAAGAAAATACAAAAATGAAGCACTAGTGGTTACCAAAGAAAATTTAGTAGGACATTCTTTGTCTGGGAAATTCTAATTAAATTTTTAAGTAAAGGGGATTTTTCTGAACTATTTTTGTTTACATATTTTAAGAAATAAAGAAAGAATCGAAAGAAGATGGGAAAATGGAATCTGAAAGATGGAAACCATGTATTAAAGCTGAGAAGGAAAATTTCCAACATTCTTTTTACGCCACTTACAAATTTACATGGCCTTTGGATTACAATATATCGATATATATATTATACATTGTATGAATATATTCTAAGTATACATTATATGAATAAGATAATAGTATATTGAATTTTTATCAATTGTTGACTCAGTATATTTATTGGACCTTAAATTATTTCAGTTATTTAATTCTAAATTGCAACAAAAATAAAAATATCATAGATATTACGGCATGTTGGATGGACTGTTAACTTAAATTCTTTTTAACTTTTAATCCACTTAAGATTAAAACATTTAGAAATTGATTACTATCTCAATATATTAGCGTTTTTATATTAAAACCCCATTTGTTAAATATAGCAAATAATATATAGCAAAAGGCATGATCTTTTGAGTTAGTAGTTTACATCGACATATGGCATTTTGTAACAGAATACCATGTAATAGAGCCGGTGTCTTGCATCAATAAAACGTTTTAATTAACTTGGCATGCGACATTTTGATGTTTCAGAAGCGAAATTTTTGTAGTGGGTAAAATATTAGAGATATTATAGTTTGAAAATATAATCACATAATAATAAACTTTCATTCGTATATTGTTTCTACATTTCACTGAGTATTTATATTCAGTTATCTCACAACAAAAAAGATTATATCATATTTTTAGGAGATTTGGAAAGTGAACTTTTAGTGAATGAAATTTATTGGTCAGATGTAATGTACAAATAACAGATTTAACAAGAGCAAATTTATTCATACCGAGATTTAAGTTGTATTCATTTTTTATAAGATTATTTTCGCGACTTGAGTTCGCGGATGTTAAGGGATGCTAAAAATTTTAATTAATTAGTTTGTGCAACTTGGTCTTAATTTCTTTAGAAAAATATTTTTAAACTTCAAATTTAAAAGACATTAAATTCACTTTTGTAACCTTACACCTTCCTGTAATGCATCTCCCTAATTTTTTCTCTATATCTTTATATATCCATTTGTGTCTCAGGTTGGTGTTGCAATGTTTATAAATGGACTCATTTTAAAAATTTTCGCTATAAAATTTTAGTATATATAAAAATATATATGCAAAAATTGATAGTTCTTAGTCTAACCTATAGAGTGCCAACGCATAGACACACGCGCGTCCATCTTTTTTTTAGTAGCTGAAAATGTCGGAAATTTTCTTTTTACAGACTGATCAGAATGTCGATTTCATAAACGAACTCCGATTATGATTCTCTGTTAAACTATAAACAGGGACGTGATATTCATGAAATTTGTCTGAGAAAGAATATATATGCCAAATTTGACAGTTCTTCATTTAATCGTGTGTCATATAGAGCGCCAACACACATGCATACATACAACCATCTTTTTTTATAAGCAGAAAATGTCTGCAATTTTTCTATAGTCCGACCGGTCAGAATGTCGACTTCAAAATCGGACTTCGATTATAATTTTCGATTTAACTACAATTGGTGGCGAGATAGCTGAGATTTAGTGGTTTATTATTGTTTTGCACTTTCAGTGGCATAAAAAAAGCTAAATGGCACATAGAGTAACGTGTTTATCTAGCTCTGGGCTCCTTTCAAGATTTCCATTTTGAATATTCTAATATATTGCACACAGATGTATGGACTTGACTTTCTCTAGGGCTGATGCTTGAGATATCTATTCCGCTTTTTGTTTATTCACTTCAAAAGCAAAAAGTTCTAAACAGTCCATGACTCATCTTCAAAACAGGACATTAACCTGTGTCCAGGCTCCATCATGAAATCATGTAGCATGGTTTATCAGCAGCTATTTATTCCTTTACAACGTTTCCCAGACTTATACTCTTCCTGTACCCTCAGGAAACACAAATGTGGCAGCATTTCCAATCGTTTAGGGGGAAAAAATCATGATCATAAAAAAAAGGAAACAATAAAGAAAAAAGAAAATGCATTACATGCATTTTTTTGTTAATTTCATTGTTATGTTATTGATATCATTATTTCATGTAAAAAACTGGCGTAAAAAGTAAGTATGCTAATAAAAAATATCACTGGAGGCAAATTAAAAGACTTCCGTATTATTCTATCAGTGTATGTTTTAGAATCGTGTTACATAACTCATATTGAAAGTCATTGCCATAAATATATATATATATATATATATATATATATATATATATATATATATATATGCATAATTGTTTTTGTTGTTTGTTTTGATCTTATGTTTCAGGAAGATCCTTATATTCTTTTGACTTCTAAGAATTAAACATTGAAACTTTCGCTGTTGTTCACATGATGCCCAAACTATCAAATAATATATGTTCGTGGCAGCCATATGATCACTTATTTTATGATGTTGCCACCGAAATTTTTAAAGTAAGAAAATATATGTATTAAAAATGTTTTCTTGATCGTATTTTTACATCCTACGTGAAAATGAAACATAACTAATTTCATAATTCTTATTGAGGAATTTTTGCTACTGCAAAGATTGTAAAATAAATGTTCAATGATTTTCGAGATGAAACATCATAAATAAGAAGTCGTTCAACAAATTCAAATTTAGGCATTAAAAGACATTAAAGCCTTCTTTAATGCTTCCTCAAGAGAGATTGCTACGAAGTAGCATACAATCCAATATTACTTTAAAATGCTATGAACTGCTTTAGACGTGCAAAGTGGTAATATTGATCTGATAAAGGCGAATGGGCGTGGGCACTATACAGGCCCGATTGTTTGAACAAGAAATAATAAATTTGGTATATGTATGTTCTTTAGAAGGTGGAATTGTAAAGCTAGGAGTGATTTTTTTTTTTTAAATTCTAGTTATTATTAACTAAAAAGTAAGCGAAATTTTGGCCGGCTGTTTTCCCTATAATTTCGGGTAATATTATAAAACAAAAACGAACATCATCTTAAAATTTAAGTTGATGAGTCAGATTGATTGATTTAAGTTCATCAACTAAAAAGTTCATCTTAATTCTATTGTTGAAATAAAATTCAAATCGTTTTCATTGTTTTTAATAACATTTAATTCTATTTCTCCTCCGTCTTGTTTATAATCAAGATTTGTAGATACTGCTCTTTATTTAATAATGAGTAGATTTTAGTATAAGGTATGTTTTTAATAAAACTTTTGAAACTTTGTTGTGTTTACAATTAAGGCTTAGTTTTGAACAAAGCAATAGTGAAATTTTTTTAAAGTGCGTCCATTTTTAAACATTGATACTGTTTTCTCTGATGTAATTTTATGTGCGAAGGTTTCGACACAAAATTATATACATGTATAGCAGAATGAATAGAATTATGTAAGGTTTCTGTATGATTGAGATTTATATGAGGTTTATTATGAGTTATATTCTATCAAAATTTGATTGAAAATGTTTTTACTGTGGAAGTCAGTATGATCAAGTTAATCTAATACTTATCTGCAGTTTTCACCAATCATTAACTCTACAAACCAACTGCTCGCCAATGTCGGTTAAAAGATGTTAAAAAGAAATCTATACTTATAATAAAGCTCAATGTGTGTGTGTGTGTGTGTGTTTGTGTGTATGTTGGCGCTCTACAGGCCAGACCATTCAACCTACAGCTACCAAATTTGGCACGTGTATACCTTGGAGTCCGGGAATGTGAACCTGGGGGTTATTTTTTCGAATTTTTAACTAGAATTTTATTTATTTAAAAATTAAGGGAAATTTTGACGTATTTCTGCTATAACTTCCGAAGACATTACCGCACAAAAAAGATTTTTACATGAAGTTAAAGATCAAAAATTTATCTTTTAAATGATACTAATGTTTTAATCTTAAAATTAAATTTCTATTTTTAATGAATTTTTAAATAAATATTTTAACTATGTTTTTCAATAATTTTTTTCGTAAAAAATAAAAATTAAGATTAAGCACGTTTCGCATTCATGGGAAAAAATTAGCTTTTTTCAAAGTGTTGCCATCACATTGATTAAAGCCCCTATTAAAAATAAATTAAATCTTTTTGGAAATGAAATCTGCAAAAATATAATTTTCGGCACGTGTTTGTAGGAAATGAAACAAATAATTCTTGAATTTATTTTTTCTAAAAAATAAATTCAAGAAAAATTATTTATGATCTTTTACACTCTCTATACAGGGTGTTTATTTAGTCCCGGACCCATTTTGATATTTAATGACTCATAAAATAATGAAAATATAAACAAACTTATGGCATTTATTGATGGAATAACTCATATATTTTCCTTTTCAGGTTTGAATATTTTTATTTTTGTAAATATCGTCTGCGCGTGTTTTTAATTTCAGATAATTTCATTTTCCATTCTAAATATCTGTACTTTTCTAAATATCGTCTGCTTATTAATTGGATTTTTCTCTCTTTTGTTTTTGGCAAATATTGAAGTGTTATGTTTACTTTTGATGTGTTTGTTCTATGTAGTACTTTTGTATGTGATGTTTCATTCGAGCGGATATTAAGGAGAATGCATACACCACAAGAGAAAGCACAGATTTTATGGTGGTCATAGAGTTAAATTCCAATCAACTAAATCACTGACTTTTAAGAGTTAATTTCCAATCACTTAAACTGACTGATTTATGAAAATTTGAATATCACTATTCAATAAAAAAAGGATAATTTTAGATTTTCCATCGATCGTTTCAAAGAAAATACGCCAATCAGTGCGCAGGTTTCTCAAGATTAATTGGCCTAAGATTATAAAAATGTTGAGTTTTTCTAAATTTTTAACATTTAAAACTTCATAAATAAGTCTTAGTTGATCGTGGAAAATAGAAACATTCATTCATTTATTTAAAATTTGGTGTGTCCAGAATATTTCTCAAAATATGATACCTTACTGCATTAAATTTAGACTTCATAATTTTTGAAATATATTTATAGGCCGGAACAAAGTATTATTATTGATTTCATTTCAATCCTTTTGAAAGCAAAACTAAAAACTGAATTTTATGCTGAATCTCAGAAATTTTTGTTGAATTATTGTTTGAGATATTACATAAATGATGAAAAATATTTTGTAGTTAACATAAGACTTAAATACCGAGCGATTCTGTTTGCAATACTCACATTCAATAATAATAATAATTAATAAATAACAATAAAGATGATAAATAAAATAAAACGCTTGGTTTTATTAAAAAATATCTTAATATTAATTGAAATTTCATCATTTACAATTTAAATTAAAGTTTTTCCAACAACAAATTAGCAAAATATATATAGTAAATTGTAAAAGTAATGACAACAAATTAGCAAAATATATATAGTAAATAGAACGAAACGATCTAAACGGTATAAGTTTGGTATGGCTATCAAAATTTGAAGATTAAAAATGCTTTGTTTGAGAATCCTTTAAGAGACCAGTTACTTAAAATATTTAATTGAAAATTGTAGCGAACGGTAATACTGGCGAACCGGCTGGTCGCCAAAGGCGGCTAGTTACTAACAAAAGCAGAGTGTATGTGTATATTTGTATCTCTATAAATTTTGTTTGTTTAGGTATATGTATGTGTTCGTGCTAGTCCGGCTGATCTAGACTTATCAAATTTGGTAGAGATAGACTTTGAAAGACGGTAATGTACTCCTTGGAGTAATTTTTTTGATACTTTAATAAGAATTTTAATTAATTAAAAATTGGGGAGGAGGGCTTTCCACTCTTTATTCCCGCAAATATTATTGCTCAAAAATGATTTAGTAGTACCAATAGATCATAATATCATTAAAAATCTAAGCTATCTTCTGAAATGCGCGGTGTCTTTCGTGATAGTGCAACTTCACTTTCTTATCCTTTATTGGAATTGAGCAGATAATGAACATAAACTTTCTTGCCGATATTTCAAAAAAGTACGAAAACCGCGTGAATAAATATGCATTGAAACAATGAAAGCGATTTGAATTTCATTTCAGCAATGAAAAATATTGTAAAATTTTTTTATAAAACTTTTAAAATATCGTTAAAATTTAGAAATTTTTACAGTATAATCAAATTGATATGGTAAAAACAACTTTTTCCTTTTAATGTGATGTGCAAATAATCTTAATGTATTATTATTACATTTCAAAAATTCACTTAATTTTTAATTTAATCAAATAGAATTTTTTAGCTAATAGAAGTTTTTTTTTAAAGACTGAAATTCATTTTGAATCCTATACAAATTTGGTAAAATTTCCTTCTTGAGGTTCTTTTTTTTTTTCCATTTTATTATTAACTGTACTAAGTTTGTATATATATAGGCGCTTAGTATTATAATTTAGAACCAAATTTACTCCTTTTTGTTACCTATTTGCCAGATTTTTATTAAAGTTAAAGTTAAGCAAACGGTAAATCGCGTTCTCAACAGAAATAAAAAGGATTTTGTGTTTACAGAAACAACGACAACGTGTGCTTTTATCAATATTGTTTTGGAAAATTGTTTTAATATTTAATTTTGGCTTAAAATTATTAGATTTATATTTAACTATTTTCAGTTTTTAATCAAATTTTTCCCCCATTTCGGTAATTAGAGAAACTTTAAACTTTTACCAAAGTTTACAAAATTCCACTTAAATACATGATGCATAACAGAAAAAAAGTGGTAAAAATTATAAGTCGGCATCTCTTTTATTTTCCAAAAAAAAAAAAAAAATCAATTTTTTGGAGGTGGGGGTGTAGGGAGGATAGAGTGTCGAAAAATGTCTGTAAGTATTTTTCTCTCGTTTAGAATTTGTGAACAGAATATATGAGTTTATGATGTGTGTGTGTTCTAAAAGTGTTACAATGTTACAATACAATTTCAAATGCTATAGTAAAATTTTCAAAATAAATAAATAAATAAAAGTTATCATTAAGTGTGAAAAAAATATCTGGTTTTGTGGCGATTGATGAAAAAAAAAATATTGAATAAAAGTATTGACAAATGTAAAGTCATCGAAAAATGAATTCTGGCTTATTGAAAAAAAAAAATATTAACTTAAAATTTCTTTAGTTAATTCCTTTTTAAACTTTTCATGACAATTCAACATAGCTATGTTTCCTTTTTTGAAAGTTTTAATGTTAATTAAAATTTTAATAGTATTTAAAATTTATTAAGAATTTTAATAGCAGTAAAGAGAAAAGAAAATTCGAGAGACAGAAACAGATTAATAAATTAAATAGGTCTGACTTGTCTGTCAATTAAAGCATTCCAATTCTTCGCTTTGATCCAGAAGGCCGAAGATACTAGTACTTGTTTAAGGCACTTAAAATTTTAATGATGCAGACTTTTGAACAATAAATTGATAGCAATCATCTGTCGTATTCTTGTTCTTTTGAAAATTTTATGAATTGCAGTCGTTAGATTTTCTTTATAATTGTTCTAATGCGAAGTTACCTAATCATTATTGGTAATCAATTATGTTCCAGTAATATATCAAGCAAAATCTTTATTTATTCTGCTGTTATATCAAGCACTTTAGAAAAATACATTCAGAAGACTTACTTTTTCTTTTCTTTCTGATTCTTTTTTATTTTAGTTTAAAGGACTAACATCATCAATGGCTATGTTAGAAATAAAGAAATAATAAATCTGTTTACAATACATCGATTCTATTAACACGTAAATTGCCTAGCTTTAGGTCTCTAATTATAATTGCGCGACGTTTAAAACAGGTGGTTTTCACCTCTGATTTGCCATTCTAGTTTGAGAAATTTTTTTTATTATTATTATTTTCCAAAGCTTCCTTTTCTTTTCCATCCAGTTTCGATGCAACAAGTGTGTATTGTCATTCCTTGTGCTCAGGTCGAGATTATAACTCATTCACTGTAATTAAATTCGTTCCCCCTCGCCCTCCCTTCGAAAATGAACAGGAAATCGCACGGCCATCGGAAAGTTTGTCTCAGAGTTTGGGGGAAGGGAAGACCTGTCGATTCAGTGACCCTCTTCCCCCCTCCGTTTCTGGTCGCCGTGACATAATGTGAGAGGACTGCATTGACAGTCCACTTTTGCCCTGGGGGTAGAAAAGGATGCAATGGCTTGTAGCCGGTATGCGATCGGAAATTCCATCGTTTAACCGTCCTTGACATTTTCCCAGGCGCGTTCTCTGTCTTCGTCTTCCAACCACTGATTTCGGAATCGGGAATTCGTTTCCCACGTTAAACCATATCAACTTAATCAAGATTAAGACAGATCTCCGAACGAGTCGAACGTGTTTGGATTATTTAGATTTGCTTAACCTAGATGAAGTCGTGAGGTGATAATGAGGCTTTTATCAAACATTTTGGAGGATATCTAATAATCCTAATAGTAAAATGATGGATGGAGATTTGAGAACATGTGCGAATTACTATTTTTTTCCATCTCAATTAGATCAAATTTCGGGTTTGCTTTGACTTTCCCAGAAACAATCATCCAATTTTTTTTAAAGAAATCCAATTATTCTACGACTGCTATAAAACCGTTCCATAGTCTTCTTCGTCTTTTCCAAGTTCCCATCAATTTTACCAACATAATTACGGTATTGAAAAAGATTAAGACTACAATGCCAACAAATGGGATATTATTTGAAAAAGGTGGAAAATCTTATGAAACGCTAATACAAAATTTTGGAATCAAGAAAGCTGAGTTTGAAATTGTATTTGATTAAATTTCTCAACTGTTTTGTACAGATACTGTGTACTTTCCGAAAAGCGATGGTGATATAATTTTTATTCATCATTATTATTTTTAAAACTTTGATATCTGTTGATGGTACAAGGTGGGCTATGTGGAATGCGTGTATTTGAAATGTTTATCACCCAGTTAATAGAAAAGCTCCGTAGCAAATAATCATTGAAGATCAATCAGTGGCATATAGAGAATGATTGAGAATAGAGAAGAATGTGATTTTTTCGCCACCCATTAGTGACTTGCAAAATGTAAATGACATCTTCATATCATATTCAGCTTTAAAAAAGAGACATATACGCACTCCAAGAGCCCCACCCTCCACCCAAAGTATATCATTTGAAGCATATCTAAACATTCCCCTACAAGTTGCTTTGTCAATGCGATCTACCATCGGTGCATTTACTTCATACAGTTGGCGCAACATAGCCATGTTTAGATTTTGTGCTATTAAAATTCAACGCCAATTCGATCAATATGGTGGCCTTTTATTTTCATTGCGTACCATGTATTTGTGCATGTGTCAAGAGCATTGAATTTCATTACCATTTAATAAGTTTGTGCATTAGAAAAGAAAAAAAAAAGAATCATAATTTTCCTCATTTCACAGATCACTTGATAGTCCAAAAGTGCCCATAAAATTGCAAGACGGTTTTTTCCCTCCTCGAGACAATAATATTCAAAAATGCTCCATAACATTCTTTAATTCTGTACACTGTTTAAATATGTTTGCTGACAAAGAAGGGATATAAGATTTCAATAAGATGTAACCATATAATCAGAGATTCCATGCCTATTGTTCAAGCTACACTCTCTAATTTGATAATATCCTATTTTAGGGTTATCTCACAGCCTCCTAAATCATCGAGTCACTCATGTGTGGTTTCTAACTTTGGAAGTATTGGAAATCTTGTGTAGTGTGATTGTAAAAAGGTCAGCTTCGTATGCTACACGAATCCAAATCTTCAATGAAAAAAATCGAGGGAAAAGGAACTTTTGAGAATTTTAATTGTATTAACAGATAAATGTATTTAATATTTTTAGTAAGGGAAACAACAACATGCCATAAGTTAATAGGAATATTGCTAAAATTGTTGAAACAAAAAAAAAAAAAAGAAGAAGAAGAAGAAGATCAGAATATTTCTTTGAGTATAAGGGTCACGTAAGATCAGATAAACAAAAATCAATAAAAATGTGATTTAAAAAAAATTTCAATTTAAAAGACAACGCATTTTTTAAAAACGTCTCAATGAAAATTATCATTTTTATTTCAATAGCACAATGTACAGTAAAGGAAAGGAGATTGTGCCGTACTTTAAGGTTGTTATTTACAATCATTCACTTTAAATTTCAAAGCATCTAAAATTGGAAGGTAATGTAGTTGCATATCTGCTTTAGATTCCTTTGTTGCGAGAATTTGAATCGGCTAAAGGAGTGGGGGTGCTTATAGGTAGGCTTTAAATAGCTTTACAGTCTCTTTCTGTATATATATATATATATAGTTAATATTCATTTCTTTAAGAAATAATATTTAGAGAAAACATAGGTATTGGTTATTGGTCTGCTATTTTAATCACAATTTAAGAATCTTTGTATTAAATGGCACAGAAAATGGCTCTTTTGAAAGGAAAATATTTTCATTTCTTGTGTATTAGTAAAATCTATGCTTCAAAAGTATTTGAATACAATTCAGTTCTCCTAAAAAAAATCGAATATTTAGTTCAAAGCCTCGTAACATGATAATATTTAAGACTTCATTTGTCTATTTTATTTTTAACTGGATTGATTACATCAGTTGTGTTGTATTCTGTCAATAAATATTTTTCCATCATCCGATTTATAGAAAGAGTGACAATACATACCGCAAATGAAATGAAAATTTTACTTTGAAGTTAATGTTTTGTATTAAAACAATTTTTATAATTTTTAAATCTGACAAATGCGCAAAAGAGAAAAAGTTGGTACAAATATTGGTTTGAATCTCATTACAATTATAAAAAGCATTATTGCAAATTAAGTTTAAAATTAATTTTGGAAATTTATCAAAATTAGCACAAAAAATATATGAGAAAGAAATGTTTCATTGAAAATTAATTTTTTAAAACATTTTAAAGTGGTGCAAAAATTGTTTTAGCTCTATAATGTCCATTAGAAATGTTATTGAAAACTGTTGGAATTTTGGTTTATTTATTAAAATTCTAATTAAATTTTTGAAAAACTATTCTTATTGATTATTTTTCATCCAAGAAGCAACTACGGACCAAATTTGAGTTCTCTAGATCCAATGGTCTCCCCGATAAAATAACGTATTCTGGGAGTCAGACTTTTTACAATACGCAACCCATATAAAGTTTGTCATCCTAAAAGCATTACTATGTTAAATATTCAGGAAAAAGCGATTTTTTTTACCATTAATTCTCTAAAAATGGCGGTTTTCAAGCATTAAAAAAAAACCACTTATATATTTAAAATAATTAGGAAAGCCGCAGAACCAGTCTTCCGTTTTCACTTTTTTTTTTTTTTTCATATAAAAGCTCATAACCGCTGGATATGTCATCATTAGTCAACCATTTCTTATTTGCCGCAGAGATATCGCGAAATGAAATCTTGACACAGCTGCCACATTCAACAAACGAAACGATTCCGCCAGTTTGTATGCATAGCTAACCATTCAGGATACTCTATGTTTATTCTGAAAGAATAATTTAATTTCTTTTTATTTCGTGTGATAAGGTGTAGTTCATCAAAGTTGGTTGACACTACTAAATTAATGCTATTAATATGGTGGGCAAACAACTAGTCGCCCAAGGGGACTAGTTTCGTATTAAATCTGCCGGAAAAGCAACTTTTCATTACGAAGGGTTAACGTGATCAATTTGAATATACAAGGGGGTACTGAAATATCTTAAAGTAAAATTGATCATATGTTTTATCATTTCTGAATGTCAACCGATAGTGAAACTGATATTTATCTATTTGAAATGGATTCCTAAACTGTAATCTGGGAATCAAACAATCGGGATTTCTTTTTCTGAAATTTGTGATTGAATGGGTAAAGTAATCAATAAGAACAAGAGAAATAACACATCTTTCTGCTTCAATGAGATTGAATTGCTTTTATTCTTATCGTTAAAAAGAAGAATGATTTACAAATCCACATACATTAGCATAGCGCACGCCCTGTGACACATGTTCCAGTTAGACCGCTTTATCGATCTGTATGAGCATGACAGGTGTAAAAAGACACAGTTTTGATTTGCGTTTAATATGTATTGCTCTTAGCTATACTTTATTGTTTCTTTAAAAAGGTGGTAACCTCTCTTTATCAAACATGGCCATTGAAGCTCTTAACGTCTGCAGCTGGGACTTTTGGCTGCATTTATTTATTCAAAATTAGGCAAAACAATGAAAATTGTTTTTAAACTCTTCATGTATTTTCAGTTCATTATTTTTCTATTCATACCACAAGTAAAATAGTAATAATTTTTGATTTAAATCCTTCAAGTAATTAGAAAATTTCAAGTATCTTCATTTAATATTTTAATAATATTATTAATCTTATCAAATAACAAAGTGAATTTTAAAAAAATGCATTCCATGTTAATAGTTTGAAAAGTCTAAAAAGAGAATGTTTCAGAATATTTGTGAAGTTCCTCAGTAATATAAAAACTGCATAGTATTGCACTAATGTCTACTAATTGAGAGGCTATCTACCTTTATTGTCCTCCTCTTAATTAGTCTTTTTATTTTTGAATACTCCCTATTTCATTAGCTGTGGGACTATGTCAGGACTCTGTTATTTTTGCCAGGCACGTTACTGGGAAAAAGAAGCAAATTCAAGTGGCAAATACATGAAATGCTGTCATGATAAAAAAAAAAATTGTTTTGGAACATCTTTTGAATCCACCGGAAATATTGAAAGACTTGCTGATCAATGATTCAATCGAAGGAAGAAACTATCGGAAGCATATAAGAGAATATAATTCTACTTTAGCTTTTGCTTCGATGGGAGCTCAAATGAAACCTCCTCCTGGAACAGAGCCACATTGCTATAGGATTCATGGTCAGATATATCATATAGTTTCTTCTTTAAATGGTGGTCATAACAAACCAGGTTATGGTAAGTTAAATGTGTTTGATACCAGTGAAGTCACTGAAAAACTCATGGGGAGAAATGAAGGATGTTTGTTCTCTGGGATGGAAAGATTGGATTCTATGTTGAGAGCAATCAATCCGTTCATCGATTGTTACCTGCTGATGCAACGTATAATTGAAGAAAATCCTGCTGCAAATATCAGGATGGTTTTCATGAAGACTAGAAATTTAGATATACCTAGATATAACCAACCTATTACAAAAACAGAAATTGCAGCGATATTTGTTGGAGATAATGGCGACCCACCTGCTAATCGAGACATCTGTATTTATTCTGTAGGTGACAGCTGTAAAAATATTTCTCCATTAAACCAATGTTGTGATCCCATGATCTATCTCTTGCTGTTTCCAAGAGGAGAATTGGGTTCAATTTTCGAGTGTACTTTTTGCCTAGCATTTTTTATTTCTTTCATTGTTTTGTCTTATTTTGGAATGGACTGAATTTGAATATAGCTGCTTTCAGACATATTTATTTTATTGTAAATATCAAATTCTTATTCTGTTTCTGTAATATAGCTTACAAATTTGAACAATTATGAGAAAAACATAACTTTTTTTTTTTTTTTTTTTTTTTGTAAATAACAATTTTTTATTCTATTTCTATGGTATAGTTCCCAAATTTGAAAAAATTGTGAGAAAAGCTCATTTTTTTAAAAATTTGTTTCATTGGTGAAAGTACATATATAGTTATTTAAATGAAAGTGTATTATCATTTAAAAGTCTGTTTATAAAGAACTTTGATGCAGATGATTTTTGCGAGTGTATTTTTTGCTTTACATTTTTTATTTCTTTCATTGTTTTATCATATTTTGGAATATATTGAATCTGAATATATCTCTTGCTAGACTAAAGTGGTTTGGTAGATGGCGAGTAAGCGAAGCGATCCGAGAGGAATTGCATTTGCAGCTCCTGGGAGTTGGCGAACATAAGGCCCCTAGTCTAATTTAAATCTTATTGATTTTTTTAATTTTTATTTTAAATTTCCCCATATTAACATCATTTGAAAATATTTTCTTATTTCCTGATCCAATTCCTACTTTTTTTTATTTAATAAATTCTAATATGCGTTCTAGAAAACTGTTGACTTTTCCATTTCTCATATTCAGAAGAGATAAAAATCTATAATGGTTTTGACATTCTTTTAAAGATACCTAGGATTCCCTTGCCTAAATCAACACACAGCAAAGAAATCCCTATCAGAATCTCATAGTGAAATCACTGATGGGGGAAAATTTTTGACACTTTGTTCTTGTATTGTGAAGTAAACAGATGTCTTTTAAGCCTCCCGTCTTTTAACACGACTTCTTAAGCCTGCCGTGGTGAAATAAACCGAAGTTATAATTTCAGAAGTTTCTGCTTTTCAGCCACGCATCTTCAAAATTATGTTTAATTGCATGCAAATTATGTTTAAAGACATGCATGTTTCTCATCTTCTCCTAAAGGACTGGGTCAATATTAACCAAACTTTGTACGCTCATTCTTAAAAGCAGTAGATTGCCATGAAACGCTACATGTTTAGATTATATATACGCTATTTATATTATATCTTCATATTTCACTTCATATGTTGAGCGTATTACCGTACTTTTTATTTAATAAATTAAGAAATCTGTACCAAAATGGATTTTTTGAAGCTTTGAAATTGATTATTTATATAATAGATCAAATGGAATCGCACTGTGCATTTAAATTAATTTAGGTCACTATTTTTCATTTTCTTGTATAAGGAGCATTTAAAAAGAAAGTATTCTAAGTGTCTCGAATTTCATATTTTGATGACTCTTCATGTTTTAAATCTCCGTGAATTGTAAGAAGCAACTGTTCTTGAAATTAGACTTGTCTGTAAATATTCTATAAAAGAATCGATCAGGTCCACAAAACCCCTACGAGTCAGAATATTCGGTACAGTTTTATCTGTGAACATGATAAATAATAACCAACATGTTAGATGGTTTATAATGTGATTTTTACTTCAAAATTGTAGATTTCTATTAAGGACAAAATCTCTCTGCTAAAAGTCAGATTTTATAGCTTTGCGTTTTCTCTTAAAACAAATGTCATTTCAGATAAATTTTTTTTAAAATAAATAACTTATTTGCACAATAGTGTCATTTCTCCAATCGGTCAAAATGTGAATTTTTTCTCCTTCTCTTATGAAATTAACACCACATACGCTTAGTGAGTGTATGCACAAAATTTGCTTGTGATAGAACCTATAGTTTTTGCACAGTTTTTTAAATGCCTCCTATTTAATTTGGGTCAGCATCTTTAGTTTTAAATTTTTGTCAATTTCTTTCTGATCAGGCTGTTTTGTCAGCTTTGTCATCAATAAATCAAGTTTTGATATGTATAGGTCAGCTGGAAAAGTGTAAAATTAAAACTCTATTCACTTATCTAGACTACGAAACTAAACACTAAATATATGAGAAAGTATTGGATAGAACCCTGTCCCTGATTTGTGTAGCAAATGCAATGAGTTTTTGAATTTTAAATTTAACATAAATATTTAACAATGTTTCCTAAATTCTCTTTCATCGGGAACTATGGTTTGTTGGTAAGATCTTTGTCGCGTTCCTTGACACATGTGATGACACTTTTCTTGGCAATACATTTTTTTTAATATTTTAAGGATTAAATGATCAATGACTATTTACATATATGTAATTAAATTTCGATTTAAATCTAAACTCATTTCTCGGAATTCCCATCGGATCTTCTACACACACTCTAGCTGGAGTCAGCCACACACTTCCGCGCAACCCTTCATCTCTCTCTTCACTTCATCTCCTTTGAGACGTGGAGCCGGAACAGCTACGTGGAGGTTAGAGGCATTACAGTCTCGACACAGAAATCGAAGGGAAAAAAATAATAAACACAACCCGGTTTACCGCTGTGTAAGCAATCTTAGCATACTCTAAATCGATCTTGGCCAAATTCCTTCCCACTGGTGAACTGCGTAAGCCTGGAGAGAAGGGGACATTCCCCATCATCTGACCACTGTTAAAAATTACGAGGTCAATCTTAAAATAACCTTGAGTTGCTTCGAAAGGGGCGTAAAAACAACTGAACCTCAGAAAATCTGAATTTTAAAAGAGATGACCTAGTAGAGTAACCATGTATATCTTAAAAAAAGTGAAGTGGATGAATATTCATACACTAAAATAAATGTAGAAAAAGTGTGCGGGTTACACAATGTTATTAATAAAAAAATTTTGCGTGCAATCGCAGAGCTGAGGTGCGGCACTAAAAACTAAAAAATGAAGAAAAAAAAAAGAAGAGCTAGATTTTTGTAGTTGATTCTTATTATTCCGGAATCGTCTAGAAGTGTTCTAATCACTCCTCCAAGGAAAGGGGCAAAAACATTCTCTGCCCAGCAAACAAAGCGAGAAGAGCTTTTCGTTTTGATGAAACAATTTTATGCTAATTGTTGGATTCCTAGACTGAATTAATGGGCCGCACCTTGTCACCGATAAGGCATGAGAGCTTTGTGCATGCACATATCATCTGAGGCCGCATTGAATTGACTGCGCCACCTGTTGCAATCGCTGATTTAGTCATCGGGAAACAAAACGCTCGACAGATAAGCTTCGAACCGTTTTTTTTCATAATTTATGGTGGACTAATGAGGGCCTGTGCTTCAAACAACTTGCTCGCCACTGATAAGGAGAGGACTCGGTTCCTTTAAGTGGCGTAAGCGACTTTTATCACGCGAGTCGTGTTGTGAGCAATTCTTGGGGGGAAAAAAAAGTTTTGCTTCTGCGTCGGGTCCAACGTTGCCTTCTGTCATTTATCATTCTTCGAAATAATTTGTTTTGTTATACCATAAAATAGTAAGACTGATTATTAATTATTATTCTATGTGCTATTGTTCTTGATGATAGTATGGGTGGATTTTTCCTGGTACTATATTCTTTACTAGGATATGTTGTATCGAAACCTGGTTTATACAGATTGTAAAGTTTTAATATTTACACCAATAAAATTCTTGTTTAAAATCACTAGAATGAAAGTAAAATTATATATTTAAATTTCATTGAAAATGCTAATGTCTTTCAAGAATAATTATTGTATTTGCATTAGAATTATGTTAATGGCAATGTCTGTTAGATAAACATGCAATTTACATATATTAACTGTTTATAATGCATTACAAATTCACTTTGCATATTCAGTGCTTATGTGACTGCAAGATCGGTCGGAATTTTTTAATCATCGTTTGGCAACAGCTCCTATGTTTGGATTGTGTACATATTTTAATCGTTGGAAAGTCAGCAACAACAAAACTCTTTTGGAATTGTTAGGCAATTAGAACAAAATGAATTTAGTCATAAGATTGAGACTATAAATTAAAAGGACATTTGAAATTTTTGAAGAGTCATGCTTAAGAATATTAAATCCGAATAAGCGAAATTGAGTTGTTAAGTGTTTCCATGTACAAAAAAAATTTCCGAACTGCAGAAGCGTACTTGTAGCGCCACAGCAGAAATCTTATTCCCCTACCTAACACGTTTCGAGAAAAAAAGAAGTAAATTCAAAAAGAAAATATTCGAAATGTTGCTATGATAGAAAAAAAAAAAAAAAATGGAAAAAATCTATTGAATCCGTTGAAAATATTGAAAAGTTTGCTAACTAGCGATCCTTGCGAATTAAAAAAAAGATTTAGAAGCATGCAAGAGGACATAACTCTTACTTTAACTTTTACTTTCAATTTTTACTTCTGAGGAAGCACAACTTAAACAGCCTCCTCGAACAAGACCATACTTTATAAGATTCAAGGTCACATATAACATACTAGAAAATTGATTAACTTTATGAAGAGCGAGTGAACAGAGCAAGAAGGGGGGGGGGCGTGTAACCTCTTAGTATTTATTTGCATTTTCATTAAGAATAATTATTATAGTTGCATACCATCGAATGGGACTTCATATACTCTCTAATAAATTACTTTTCTATTATTAACCGCTTACAATTGGAGAATAATAGTTACGAAAGAGCCTATTAGCTTGCCATCCTTGGCTATCAATCGCTGGAGTGTGATTAATTCACAAATTCCGGAAGCCCAAATGTGTATTTTGGACGTCTTTTTCCAATCCAGTAAAAACCAAAGTTTGACACAGAAGTACCGAAATCACATACCAAATTTCATACAATTAAGTCACTGCGTTTTTGAGTTATCGTATTCACATCATTATGAAAGTATGGATCGACAGCCGATCAATCTCTTGATAGATTTGATTCAAAACTGATACATATCTATATTTTAGATATTTAATATGTGTAGCAAATTTCATATATTTGGCTTTCTTCATTTGGTAGTTACCGTGTTCACTTATTTCCATTCACAAGACAGACTTCTTGCGAATGGACGTTGTTCAAAATTTGATAGAAATCTACAAATTTAGTCTTTATTTCATATACCAAATTTCATCCGTCCAGCTCAAAACGTTTTTGAATTATTGTGTTCACACACATGCAGTTATAATTTTTAAAAAATGTGTGTGTGTGTTTGTGTGTTTTCCCCAATTTAGGGAAGTATGAAATGTGGAGATTCATCAAAATATCCTGTTTGAATTTTTGGTCATTTACTATATTCTGTCTTTGATAAGAATCTACACGCTATACGAGACAGTACAGAAGGCCTCTATCTCACAATGTACCGCCACATTTACTGATTTCTTACAGAAAAAAATGAAGATGATTTTAATAAGCATGTTATATTTCTGAAATACTAAATGATATAATTTAAAATGAACTAAACAAACGAAAGTGGTCACTTCAACAGTTTCTCCCATACTCTCTAATAAAAGGTATCATCTTCCCCGTATAGTGGACCTTGGGTAAAGTTACAATTTTTTTTTATTTCATTGGCAAACGATAGTTATGAAATATTGGTACTCGGTGTAAATCTAGCATTTTTAGTTAATCTATTGTACGATCTTTAGCGATTTTTTTTGAGTGTTGATAATTTCCTCACATGCGGTTGATACACTAGCACCCGGAAATCGAATATGTATTTTCGCTACATTTTCTTCAAATGATGGAAACCAAAATTTGATTTTTTGAATTTGATTGAAAAAAACTACAATTGCAGTTACAAGATATTAAATTTAATTTATTTAAGTCATCACGTTTTTGTTTTGTCGCGTTTACATGTATAAGAAAATACAGATCAATAAACGGTCAATCCTTTGTAAGGTTTGATTAAAAATTTGATAAGAATCTACATTTAAAATGCTAAACTTGTGAACCAAATTTCATCTGTCTAGTTCTTTACATTTTGTAATTGTGTTCACTTGTACTCAGAAAACCGAATAAATAGCTTCAATAATCCGTTCATTTTGCTCAAATTTTTATTAAATGTGGTTTAAAGTCTCTATATTACACTTCATCCATTTAGTTCTAAGTGTTTTTCTGTTAGCGTGTTCTCAGATGGAAAGACGAAATTGAAAAATATGTTTGTTTTTCGTAGGAAAATCTGAAACGTGGCGATTCATTAAAATCTCGTGTTCGAATTTTTTGATGATTACAATACTCTTAATTTTTGTACTTTCAATACGAGAAAGTGAAAAAATAACGTTTGTGTATATCCAGCATGTGGATTAGAATTTGAGTCACTGTCAAGACAGTTTTTCTTTTACATTTTTTTCATTATTTCTGATAGGTAAAATTTAAAAAAATTAATGAAATAGTAAATGTATTACAGAACTTTTTAAAATACAATCTAAATACTCTAATACGAAATTACTCCAAAGTGTCGACTTCGATGTCAGTTCCGCAAGTTTAAAAATAACAGTGGACAACATTACTAGATCTGCAAACCAATTTTTAATATTAAAAGATATATTAGGTAAAGTTTTAACAAAAATAAATAAAGATACTTTGTTTATTTATTTTTGTTAAATAAATTCAAATGGCGGTGTTTGTAAATCAAATGAAAGTATATAATTAATTTACTTTGAAAATGTTTCTTAAAAATCTGAATATGAATGCTAAAAATTAATGAATGTCATATGAATGCTAAAAATTAAACGCTTCTAAGTATAACATGGGATACCATAAATAACATGGGATAATTCATGCAAAAAAAAAACATTAGTAAAATTAACAAATGAAGTGAAAATATTTTTAATTATTTGCATTTCCATTTAGATCAAATTTGTTGTTGCTTTTGTTGGAACACTACTAGCTCGGTTTTTTTTTTATGTGTACCTATCATAGTTGAAAAATTATTCTTTTATAATTGAATGATTTGAATATTATTTACACAGAATTTTTTGAATCTTATTCATTTTATTAATTTATTTTATTTTTTGTATCTTATTTAGAATTACAGAATTCAGGAAAGCAAATCGATTTATTCCAATAATTTTTGAATATTTCAAGCAATTTTCAAATGAATAATTGAAATGTGATTATAAAGTCTAACTGATTGCGATTTATTATTACTTTTTTCTTCCAGGATTTTCACATGGAACTTTTTAATGGAGTCCTAGAACGTTCAACAAATTCTTTCATGTTGCTTTCATAATTTTAAATCAATCAGAATCTAAAATTTGAAAATATTAGACAAGTATTGCAATAAAAGTAAGAATACAGCAAAATAAATTTAGGAAAAGAAATCCTATATTATTAATATGAAAAATTCTAGATCTTTTCCATAAATAACATGATTATATTGGGAAGGCTTATATTGAACTATACCATTACCCTATAATTCAATTTCCTCTTTTCTTTCTTTCAATATACAGATCTTATTTCTTTGATCTGATTTGAGATTTTTCTTAAATTATTTTTTCGATCTTCACACATTACAGCTTTTGTCAAGATATATTGAGTTCGAAGTCATTGTATTTTTGAAATATGAAGTATTTGCAAATGCAGTTTTTCAATTGTTGCTAAATTAATTTGAACTTTACTTTCAACTGATTGAGGTTTTTCAAAAAGTGTTCCATCCAAATATTTTTCTTTAATTTAAAATTTTTTCTTCCGTTTTTGAAGGGTTTAAATGCCACAATCTTATGCTTTTATTTAATATTTTTTTATATTTTATTTTCTTTCATGAAAATTCAATAATATTTTTTGTTTGTTTTATCATATTGGCTGCTTTTTTTAATTAACGAAGAAGGACGCCAAATAACTATAGTTAAATCTAATTTCATTCAGAGTTCCAATGCCAGTTATACGAGATGAATAACGTACAAGCTGCTTCATATTTCACTGCAATAAATTTTTACCGTACCTTAAGAGTTTGGGAATTTCCTTACTAAACTAATGAATTACAAATATTATTTTTCATCCGTTTTCTCCTGTTATGATTTTGCTCAAATGGTATGCAAATAAGCAGTGTGTGTGGTAAGTTTTGAATATCCAAGTTTTAAATAAATTTTATTTCATTATACTTATTTCTTTATATTTTCGTTGAAGAAAAATTGTCTTCGATAGTCTAATTTGGAAGCCAAAACTATCAGTACAAAATAAAGAAGTGCACGCTTAACTTTAAAGATGTTTCTTTTTTTTTTGGTAGACGAAATATATTTAGAGATAGTATTGTAATCGTAATCGTCAAAGTACTTCACTTCGAACCTACACATTCCAAACCTTCCTAAGTTCGAAACACACATTTTTGGAATTGATTTCTTTCTGTGAACACTATAATTCCAAAACCGCCTTGTGCTAAACGGATGAAATTTGATATGTGATCTTTGCTTCGAATGTGTTGATATTCTATCAAATTTTGAATGAAATCTATTCACATTGAGTGTGTTCTGATCGAGTGCAAGTAAATAGAAAGCCTAATGAGGTGCATAGATAAAATATGATGCACAATTTAAGTATCTAAAATTTAAGTCTGTATTGCAAATTCAACCAAATATTGAGTCTAGTTGATTGCTTGCTGGACCGTAGATTTGCATGCATGTAAACGCGGTAATTTAAAAATATGATGACTTTCTTTATGGCCTTGGAACTAAAATTGTAGTTTTGTGTTAAAGTTTGCATTTTTAGATCATTCGAAAAAAGGGAGCTCAAATTGCATTCTAGGTTTTCTTAACCTAAAGCGTTTTTATAAAGTAAAAACGCTTTACTTGCAAGATTCTAACATAAAAATTTGAGCACTTGGCATTTGCGGTCTTCGCGAAAGTTCTGCACTCTTAAGCGGAGAGAGAAGGATGACAATTTTATTAGAGAATATTTTGGGGAAAACATTGCCACTTTTTTCTTTTTCTTTTTTTTCCTGCTGGATGCCGCTTTTTACTTTCTTTTTTTCTGAAAAAGATCCCCAAATTCAATGAAATATAATTAATTTTTTTGGGTCTTAACTGTAGGCTCATCATCAACACTTATCTCATTTTCAAATTTGCTATTCTGACTATTATCTTTTTTTTCTTCTTCTTCTTTCTTTCTGGCTTTTATACACTGCTAGAAATTATTCAGTTTGACCCTCAGAGAAAAATTCTCTAACCATCCTACTCGAAGGGCACACCCGATATGCTTAACCGTCTTTTATTGAAATGAAGTATAATGATTCGTTCTGAACTCCCCTGTTTCATTCCTAGGCGTATTTATTTTTAGTGCACTGCAGAATGCACATTCAAGCCTTTAAAATGATAATGAAAAGGAAAAACATGATAATGCAAAGGAAAAACTCTAAGCATTTATTATATTCTGAAATGCTTAGTTTCCACTGCAGTAATATAAAAGATATTATAAAGAAAAATCCAGTTGCTATTTATTAAAAAAAAAGAAAAAGAAAAATACGTCGCTTTTTATTGAAGAATTTATAAAGAATGCTTAATAGTCACGCTCGTCTTGTCGATGGGACTTTTATCCAACTTGAATATCCGCTCAATTTTTTTTTCTTTACTGATAAATTATTGTTCGAACTGAAAAAAGAAAGAAAGAAAGAAAATTGCATCCATTGCTTAAGAATTTTATTATTATCGCTTGAATGAAATGGATATAAACACGTGTTGGAAAACATACGACTATTTTGAATCGGTGAAAATAAGAATAAAATAGATCATCGAAAAATTTAAGGAAAAATCTATCGATAAATTATGATTGTTTGTAACTTTAAAAATTGATCAAAAAATTTCAAAAAAAGACAAAACATTTCCTCAGAATCTGAAATAAATCGATGGCTAGGAAGTTTCCTCTAAATATAATATTTTTATATATCGCCATAACTCTACACAACTATTGGGAAAAATGGGCAATTTATTTATTTCAGAAGTTTAGCCAAAACCATGGAAATCATTGCAAGAGTTGATACTTCGCTTCGAATTAAATGAAGGATGATTTGATATTAAACCTATCCATACAAAAATTTATTTCCATATATGAAACTCATAACTAAACTAGGGGTTGGCCATCTACTTAATAACATAAATAACTTCTGCTTTTATTTCACCAAAAATGTGGAAGTTGAACTTATTTAGAAGATTGCTTTGGTATGGATCATTTTGTTTAGAGTTATATATGAGAGACTGTATTGTATACTTTGTCCACCTTAGTCACGTGACTTCGTGACTAAAGTGGGCAGAAAAAAGGCTTCGAAAGCTATTTCAGAAATCTAAATGGAACTTCAGAAAAGGCAAAAATAAACCCGTTTTTTTTTAACTTGGTAATATCGCAAACAACTCAATTGTTACGACAGTTTTAAAAATGTATTCTTTCCCATAATGTGCTTATGTAAAATCCGGCTCGTTTTCTGAGTAGCGTTGTAATGTAATTATGTTCGGATCATCCATAACCCAGTTATACGAATTTTCACTTATTCCAATCTGATTTGGGTAGAAGAAGGAGGGGGGGGGGGAGATGAAGAATCTCAAGACGAAGAAAACCAACGTAAGTAGCTTCCACAAAGCTTTCTAGCACACCCCTTAATAAGGTGTGTGTCCCTTTTCTCCCTCACATAAAGATTAAAAACCTTGAACCGAGCCTTGAAGGCAACGAGTTGCTCAGATTTTTATTTTCTGATTTCCCTATATGAGAATTTTGTTCTTCATTGTAAAAGGAAGAGTACCGAGTATGCATTCCGAATGACTTTTTTTTTTTTTTTTGTTAAAAAATTGAAGCCAAAATTTGCCTTAGGATTGTAAGTTTCGTGTAAGGATCACAAATTTTATTTAAATTATTGCATCTTTGAATAATTGTACTGATATACATTTGGATATACAGATCAATAGACTATTATCCCTTTGGCAGATATGCTATAGGATTTGGTATGTTTATATTTTATCCACCTAGTATTTTATGTTTTATAAATATAGCCCTCATTTATACACTCAGACAGAAAATACAAATTTTCTGAATAGACTTTTTCCAATATGTAATAGAAATCTACAAATTTTTGTGTGAGGATACATATTAAATTTCACTCGTTTAAGTCAAAACCATTTGGCGTTTTTAAATGTACAGACATAAAAGATTTCTCCCACACCTCTAATAAAGGTGTTTTCTCTCTTCCTCCCGCATAAAATTGTGGACCTTGCAAAAAGCTGCGAATGTCTTGCGTGGCATTGGCGAACTATTATTATAAAACAGATTTGATTCAAAAATGGATAAGAATCAACATTTTAGATGCTAATCTTTTACAGCAAATTTCATATATCTTTATATTTTGTTGTGACTGAATTCACTTGTACTCGGACAGACAGTCTTCTACATGTAATTCGTTCCCAAATTAATAGAATTCTATGAATTTAATCTGAAGTTCATATACCAAATTTCATCTGTTTAGCTCAAAGTGGTTTTGAGTTATCGTATTTGCTGACAGACAGACGGATAAATGTACATAATGCCCTAAATATATTTTTCAAACACAGAGAAATATGGAAATTGGAGATTCGTCAAAATCTTGAGTTCGAATTCTTTAAAAGTTACAATACTTTTTCTATATGTACAAGAAATTGAAAATTTGTTTTTCAGAAGCAGAGAATTCTGAAAGTGAGATTTGTCAAAATTGGTCGTTTTTTTGTTTCTTCAAAATGTGTCGTATTTTCTCACGACTACAATACTTTCCATATATTTCGTATGCGACAAAATAATAAAAGTGGAAGTGCAGTCTGTGGCCTTTCTGTGTGGTAATATGCTAATTTTTCAAAGCAACGCGCTCTTACGCTGTTTGAATTAAAATAGATTTTGTACATAATTTTTATACATATGTATTAGCACGTAATGTTTTTTTTTCATACATAAATTCTTTGGCCTTCTTTTTTTCTTAAATCATACTGAATCGACAGTTTTCTGTTCTTAATGTTTGTTAAATTTAATTTTCATGAATTAAAGTTTTTTTTCCCATATCTGGCCTTTTTTTTTTTTTTTTTTTACGGAATATTAAATATTATCCATTCAACTGAATTTCCTCTTATTCGAATTGGCCCGGTTAATTTCATTCTGTTTAATTTTATGCATATTAAAAGGATTCGAGTATACACTTTGACACTTTTCTCCCTTATCGATTTGGTGCAAAATACTATACATAATTTTAAATTTAGGGATAAAACTGCATTTGGGATTCCCATTTGAGATATCTCTTTCTCGTTTTGAGCTATCATATAAACGCAAATAATAGGCAGTGAGGTCGTCAGCCTATTCTTTCAGAGATTTAATCTAAAATTAAATATTTGTATGTATTTTTAGTGTCAAAATTTTTAATAATAGTTAACCTTCAAACAAATTGCAAATTTTAGCATTCGCATTCACAAATACACGAACAGCCAAATTGACCGTTAGTCATCCTTGTAACGGGTTTAATCCAAAATGCAATATAGAGCTGAAATTTTAATTATAAAATCATATGCTATGTTTCATCTATCTAGCTGCTTGTACTTTTTAGTTAATTATCCAAATTTTGAATCTTTGAATCAATCTTCACCAAAATTTTGAATTTTTACTTCTTGATAATTATAAGTTTTTTTCTTTGAAATACTTCTTATACATAGAAAAAAAAAGAAGTAAAATCTAAGATCTTATTAGGTAGCAAAAAAGAATGCGACAAAATGATCCACAAAGAGTTTTGTATTTTTGAAGGAATACTGCACGAAGCCAAAAGACAAATTGAAATTATAATATGCAAAATATGAAATTTCAGTTAAATTTTATTATGCTATTATGAGTGATTTGATTTGATCTGTTTGGGGTTTTCTGGCGCAAGAGCCATGATCTGCTGTTATGTGTGATATCCGTATAGTAACAGAAATTGTAACGATATTTGTGAATTCATCTCGAAAATTATGGAAATGAATAATATGAATGCTTTATAAATTGATGTATTGCATATATTTTCATCTATTATTTAAAAAAAATGCTACTCATAGCATAAATTAAATAAAAGTAGGGCTAGACGAAATTCAACCAAATCATTTTTAATATATATATATATATAATTTCTTCCTGCATCGTTGGAGAATAGGAGAATATTTCCTATACTAGGCTCTCTTAATATAAGGGTTGTATACAATTTAATTATTTCAGTTTTTTTTTATTCTTTGTTAATACTCCTCTCTCTCTACATTTTAGTGAAAATATTTATTATAGTATAAAAATTAAAGGATGCAACTATAAATTTCTTATAAAGATACGAAAATAAAGAAATAACTCAGCTATCAAAACTGACATCGCAGAATAAATAATTTTTGAATTTTATAGATTTATAAAACTCTATTTCTCCGGTAGTAGATTTCAAATTTAATGCCGTGAAATAAAAAAAAACACAAAGAAAGAAAGAAACAACGAAAAAGACAAATTTTCTGTTTAACAGATGATTTTGGATTCATGAAAAATGATTTCAAAGCAATGTTATTTACAGTTTTATTGATAAATAATTTATTACTATTGCTTTCGACGAAGCATATATGTGATAGCCTTTTTTGTGTATCTCTTCTATATATTTTTTAACTAGATTTATTCTGCAAAAGAAAAGAAAACGTGAGTTTCATTAGCAAGAATATATTTCCATTCATTTAAGCTCTATTGCAGAGGAACTAATAATACTTATTTCAGAAACTCGTGCTATCGCTTAAAAGTCTTACACAGTCATGTTCATTGTGCTATGAATCTCTCTAATTTATTCTTATTTTATCTGCAGTTTGAGATGGAAAGTGAATAAAATTCAATTAATCCAATAATATGCCGGCTGAATCGAAGTATTATTATCTTATAACTTTAAACGAACAATTATTGTACATATATATATTTATTTATTTCTTGTGGCTCGGATCGATTTGGATCAAATTTTATATTCAGATAAAGTTGTGCTTTTGATGTTTATCTGCATAGGTCTCTTTTCTGAAGAAAAAAAACTCTATTTTACACAAACACATAAAAAAAAAATATTAGAACAAGTATATTCAACTTCCTCATCGAAGTGTGGGCATTGCAATATAGTGGTCAGAACAACATGAATGACTTGGGTGTTGTGAGTACTCAGTTCGAGTAGCGATTTCGCTTTATTTTTTAAATTATGTATGTATATTTAATATTTTTACTTTTTTAAGTCTATCTATATAGGTGTCTTTCCTGAAAAAACACGATTTTACACATTAAAAAAACAAAAACATTTTTTATTACTAACTATTAGAGCTTTTTTTTCTATCTGCTTTCATGCTGACAATGTGATATAGCGCCCTCTCGGACCCGATTTCACCATGGTAAAGCTGAGTGTAAATTCAAAAATATAAGTTATGATAAATAAACTGTAAAATGAATACTGTAATATAGCATATTTTTTCGATTGTTCGAAGAGCATTCAGGGTTTTATTATTTTTATTATTATTTAAATGTCCAGTTCATATGTAGGTAAGATTGAAAAATATTCATATGTAGACAGCATGTAATTTGTATCTAAATATTTTCTCAAAAAAAAAAGTTTGGCTTATCAGATATTAAATAATATAATGAAGTTAACGAAGTATCAAATTTAAAGAATTTAATTAAAATCATTTCATTGATCCTGAATTCTCATGCTTAAATTATTCCAATGTAAGTTACATACTTAATTTTTAAGTGTTCAGAAGTGTTTTGTATGTTTCTAATCATTATGAAGTCAGAACAACAATTAGAAGTTTAAAAAATATTAGTTGTGAAAAAGTTCACGTCATTCAGTTATTCTAAAAGATAAGTTGAAATTCATCTTGCTGCAGTGTGGATATATTTCTGAAATTTAAAAGAATTCAATTGGAATTTTTATATAAGCTATCCCATATACACCCATGTCCATAAATTAAGGATAATTCAGAGTCACGCGGAAATCGAACTCTAAAATACATATATCCGTAAAATAACTACACACATCTTCAAAAATCATATACAAATTTCAGGAAGCCACCAGATGACACCGATAGACGCCACAATGACGAGAGTGTAAGAAAATGATGTATAAGGAATACAGGCAAAGAAGTAAAATTGTTAGCAAGCGCTTTGTAAGCCTTTCAGTGCAATAACCGCAGAGTTATGACACAAATGACGCATTTGGATGATTTTTTACATGGTGAAATTATCGGCCGTCTGGAATGTGGGCGTACCCAGCTGGAAGTATCCGAAGAACTTGGAATCATCCAGAGGGTCATCTCCAGACTTTGGCAACGATTCCAATGTGAGTAGACGTTACAGCACAGGTCTCCCCCGAGTTGCAACGCCGAATAAAGACCAGTATTTGGCAGTTACTGCCAAAAGAAACAGACAAAGCACAGCATCAGACCTGTCTCGTCAGCGTGCATTGAGGACACCGCAACAGTGAGCTTGTGTCATGTTTTCCGACGAGTCCAGGTTTAGCTTCCAGTCTGATTCTCATCGGACTTTCATATGGAGAGCGCGTTACCACCAAGAGAACATCACTGAACGACACCGTTACGGTGGTGCAGGGTTGCTCGTTTGGGGAGGAATTATTCGGGGTACAAGAACTCACCTGCATTTTCAAATTGAAACCATGACAGGCCAAATCTATAGGAGCGTCATTCTGTAACATTATGTACGTTTGTTTCTGGGCTCCATGGGCGCAGAATTCTTGTTTGTGGATGACAACGCCTGCCTTCACCGTGCAAACATCGTAAACGAATGCCTTCGATTGGAGAATATCACGCGTATGGACTGGCTGGCATTCTCCCCGGACTTGAATCCAGTACAACATGTGTGGGACGTGCTTGGCCGACGAGTTGCAGCCCGTCAACCACCTCCTACATGTCTACCGGAACTTCGGTGAGCTTTGCTTGATGAGTGGTGTAATATTCCCCAAGATCAGATCGATAATTTGATACTCAGCATGCTTAGGCATTGGCGTTGTACAGACTGTATTGCATCGTCTGGGAGACATGAGACATTTTATGTATTAACCTAATTTTTTTTTTAATTTGTTCCAGGAGCAAAAGAATTGCAATTTTTATTAATGATATCAACCATATAGCATCTTTTTTGCTCTTTACCTTTTATTTAATAAATAGGCTTCACAAACAAGTCACATTTGCTTTGCTTCTGACTCTTACTTTTCCTGAACTTGCATTATCCTTAATTTATGGACATGAGTGTAAATGGTTTCGAAATAATGAAAGAAATCTTTGATATTTTGTGCATGCTAATTTAAAATTTATTTTCTGCAAATACTCCTATTTCGTTTAATATTCAGAATACTTCTTTTGAATTTTAATGGAATGTTTCGCTGACATATATTATAATATATTCAGAGAATCTTGTATAATTTGATTAAAATTTCCGAAAAAAAATTGGAAAAATGTGATTTTTTAAAAATAATAACCATTACATATTCTAGAATAAGTAAGCTATTTTGACGAAAGTGTATGTAAATATTTCGCACAGGAAATGAAGCTATTGATAAAAGTTACAAATATTTAACAACTTTCTATGATTATGTATTTAGTCAAAAAATAGTTTTCACTTTCTTAAATATCTACGTTAATAATGTAAGTTCAAGCATAGTCGAAATTCAAGCATAATTTGTCCAGCTATTTTGAAGAATTCGAAAAAAATGTGTTAATGCGGAAGTTTCTGAATATTATTGCTCATATATTTATTTATACCCGTTCAAATATATTACATATTCCAACAATGTTTACAAATAGTGAAACTTAAAATAATTTTTAATCATGACTTGCCTTTGAAATTAAACATTAATTGTTTTTCCCCACTGATTTATAAATATTCAAAAATTTTATTAAAAGCATATTTTAAACCGAAATATAGTCAATACGCAAAAATAGATTTGTCATCAACAACAACAAAAAAAAAAAAAAAAAAAATCAAATTAAGTATTTGAAAAAAGTATTAAAGGTATTAAGTATGTAATTTGCAACATATAATGTATATGTTGTATACATAATATACAGCATATATATTGAAGATACAACAATACTGTATAATATACTTAAAACATCTTAATAAATTAATTAAAATTATATATATATATAAATTTTTAAATGGTAAAAAAATTGCACCTGTATGTCAGAAAAGCATTCAAATTTAACTTAGTATTTAATTAATTAAAATTGCAAAAAAAACCCCACCTAGTGCACATTTTTAATTTGAAAATTAAATGTATGCGAATTTGTTAGCTCTAGGCCTAATGATATATCCTGTGAAGCGCTAACACACACACATTCTTCTTTATTATTAGTAAGGATATAACATCAGTGAGAATTTGGTGATTGCATTAAATTATAATGCTAGAAAAGCTATAATAATAACATAAAGATACGTGGCAAATAAATACCTTGTATGACTCCTGGCATTCCTTAGAATGAAATTAGGGGAGGCACGCGATGTTCTGTAAAACAATCGCTGCCATTTATAGTTAAGGCGGTGCCGAACCGTGGGGGATAAAAAAATATATCCATCGTGATGATAGTGTTATTTTATAAATAATAGTATTCCTTTTGTGCCACACACATTTAGATTGTAAGATAAATAATTAGAATTAAAAGAATGGAGTCTGTTCTTTTAGCACAATCATATCCTATGTTTAGGTTTACTAATAGTGTAAGAATAGTAGGTTGGTTTGAAATTCATAGTTTCATATATCAAGTGACTTTCCTTAAACCCGAAGCACTGATTGAATATCATGTATCCTGACTCATAAAAGGAATCATTTGAGATGATTTCGTATTTCTGAACATTTAGTAGATGAATCAAATTTCAGTGCATAGCAAACGTTCTGAGATGATGAGATATAGATGAAGTATTAGATTAGATCTACTGAATATATTAAAGAACAATATTCTTGGTGTGCAATACGAATGTTAATAATTTGAAAGGAAAGAATGGGCTGTTATGTTCTGATTGCATTGAAATGGTAAATTGGCCTCAGATTCATAGCGAATGGCCTTCGTGAAACCCAAAGTACTGACTGGATATCCTGACTCAGAAAAGGAATCATTTGAGACGTTTTCGTAATTCTAGTAGATAAATCAAATTCCAGTACATATAGAACATTCTTAGATTTAGACAAAATATGAGACTAAATCAACTGAGTATATTAAAGAACAATATTCTTGATGTGCAATACGAATGTTAATAGTATCAACGAAAAGAATAAGTTATAATGCTGTCATTGAATTGAAATCGTAAATTGGCTTCAAATTCATAGCTACATATATCGAATGACCTTCTTTAAACCCGAAGTACTGATTGGATATCGCGTATCCTGATTCAGAAAAGGAATTTTTTGAGACTGTTTCTTATTTCTTCATACTTCATAGGTAATTCTAATTCTAGCTCAAAGCAAACATTCGTAGAAGATGATATATCTCATTATTAACATTGAATATGTTAAAAAATAATATGCTTGGTGTGCCTAACATATTTGGATAGATTACAAGGTAATTATTTTGAATAAAAGAATTGGCTGTAATGTCATGATTTCGGTTTACTGATTGCATTGAAACCAACATCCTATCTGCACACTTCAAATATTTTTCTAAAACTCAAATGATACTTTTCTAAAACTCAAATGTACTGATTTGATATTTAGAAATCATATTCAGGTGGGAGAATTGCTTCTAGTGTTCTTAAGAAAAAGATTGCTGAACAGTTAGACAGACAAACTGTTCGTAGCAGTACTGTTAATATTAAGATAATTTTTGTAAATTCTTTTTCAAGAAAAATCTTAAAATGCCCTTACTGTGCATTTTGTAGGAGAGGATGGACTTGTAAAGAACTGGCCGTTGAACTTTGCTACTTTGTTTCGCAACTACATAACAAGCATTATTTACTGCTAGAGTAAATAAAATGCTGTATATGGCTCAGATCGTTTTTAGCCTGATTCTATAGGTTTGATTTTTGCTCCCACGATCAGCGCTTCTTCAGAGAAGATATTCCAAACCATTGTAGAATTGATTGTCTCTTGGCAAATGTTTTTTACATGGCCTAATTCCCTAAAGATAAAACTATCGATTTGGTGTAAAAATATTGCGCAGAAAAAAAATTTGGTCAAATGAATAATTTTGGACGAAAGATCTTATCATAGGCTGAAGAAACTATTTATCATTGGCAATAGCTCTTATAGTATTTATTTTGAATAATTCTGGACTTGTGTACTTATTTTTCTATTTGTTCTTTCTTTCTGTTATTTGAATTTACACCGAGATGGTACTATTTTACTTTAGCTTTGTCGGACCAATTCCTCTCTATGGATAAATAAGTGATAGTAATGCTTCTTCAGTCCGTTGTGATTATAAGTTACGCACAAATTTGCTTCATTTCAGCATTTTCCTCATATAGTATGATACATATGATAACGGTTTTTTAAAATAAAATATTGAATGTAAAAAAGTATTTATTTTGGCGTTCACCCATGTTTATCGTCAGTCAAAGCATCACTATTTTTTTTTCTGGAAAAAAAAAAAAAAAAACTATTGAAGTTTGATTTTTCCTGATTTGTTTGACAACTACTAAAGTTCGATTTTAATTCCAAAGATCAGCCAATCTCATTAGTTGCCAGAGCTTTCCAGTAAAAATATTACAACTAGCTCCAATAGTCATCGACTTTTCGTGTTTTATCTATAAACATGCGCTGATTTGTAGCTAAGATATCGTAAAGAAAACAAGGAAAACCCATTTAAAAAAGAGAGCAGGTGTTACTTATAAAATAACTTTCCGAAGACGCCTTTCTGTTTTGTTTTGTTGATTGCTACCATTTTAAAGCTTTCCAACTTTCCACACCAAAATTGCACAAATTTATTACAAAGATGAAATGAAGAAAACAAACGAAAAGGCGGAAAGAATTTTAAGAAAGAAAGAAAGAAGCAGATGTTTTCACACCATAATTCTTCATTAAAAATATTTACTCTTATTTTTAGCTGACAACAAGCAATTTTCCGTTCTTTTATTACAAACATCGACTAATTTATTGTTAAAAAGCAGCGAAGAAAACAAGCAGAATAAAATAAATTTTTAAAAAGGAACAGGTGTTTGTGCACTTTTAAATTGACTTTTCACCCACGCTCCTTTTCCTATTGGCAGACACTTAAATTCGGCTTTCTCCAAACCACATGCAACTTTCCTCACCAAACTTGTACTAATTCATTACAAAGATGAAGGGATGAAAGTAAGTAGAATAAAAGAATTTTTGGAAAAGGAAGAGATGTTTTCATACTCATAAAATGACTTTTCACTCAAGCCATTGTTTTTTTATAAAAGATTATCACCTTTTTTATAGGAGATTGATATTTGAACAATGACTGAAGAGAGTTCTCCGCAATGCCTTAATCAGAAGCGGACGGACATCTTTCAATTTTTATTTTTCTCCCTTTAATTATGCGCATAGATACATCAAAACTAACGAGAGCAGAGATATTTAAGGGGTTCATTTATAAACAACGTCAGCAGTTCATCTTCACGATTACCGATCAGAAAATCGGACCGATCTGTTAAATTATGCTGGCAGTCATGGCAGTCCATCTTTCAAACTCTTCTTTCCGAGCGTTTTTTATTTCAAAAAGGCATAATTTATCGATATATACATGCGAACGGAGGTAGGGCCGACTGGGGTGGGTGGGGTGGAGACGAATTAGAGAACAATTCGGGCCATGCCGCAGCGGTATGCCACACCTAGGTCCCTAATGGTCCCGCGTATGGGCGCGTTGAGTTTTTAATGAATGCATTTGAACGCACGTGATCGGATTTTTTCCTCTTGGGCACCGGATTCCAACCTGTGCACGTCCTGATCATCCTTAGCGATAGTTCAGGCGGCTTAAAAAATGTTTTATATTTATGAATTTTGTTGTTTCTGAGCGATTTTGCTTGTAATTATCTGGTTAAGTTCGCCTCTTGTCATTTTTAAACACCCCTAAATGAGCAATGGGCTCTTGTCAAGATGATGGTGCAGTGATTTATTTTTTAGTTTTTGTTTTCATAGTTTGACTTATGCGTTGGCCATGCAGTGCGAAAGACGGCTACAGGTGACCGCGATGCCTTCAAAAGATACTATAAAAATTATCCTCCGTCTCTGGGAATTAATTACTTCATCATGTATAAGACGCAGATTTCCCTCGCTTATTAATTCCTCCTCCTCCTTCTAAATTTTGTATACTTTATATTTACCACTTTAGTTATGGAGCTTCTTTTTTCTGTGATCCTCGTGGGATATCCGTGAGGAATTTATGAGCTTTCAAGGACTCATTTATTGAATTAATCAGTCATTATTTTTTATTGCTTAGCACTCGATATGATGTGTATTGCGTATAAAGTATAGCAATTTTAGATTCTTCGAGAACTTAAATGCTGTAGAAAGCTATTCCTTTACTAAGCATCTAATCAGTTAACCACAAGTAGGGTTTTTTTCTTGTAATCTTATGGAGGCTTGATTGAAAGTGATAGCCAGTCAAATTAAATCTATCTGCAATTTAAATGCAATTCCACTTTCAATGGATTGACTTAAAACGACATATGAATGAAAAGAGAATCTAATAAAAAACGATCAGAAAATTTTAATAATGATTATTACAAACTTAATTTTGCCAATATATTCCATCAATTTAAAATAGTATAAATAATATTTTCACATCTAAATTACAGATTTATATAAACTTTTGAGCGAAATCCTTCATCTATCTTTTTGTGTTTATGTGAACTGAAAAAACTGAGAAACGCTATGAGCTAGACATATAATATTTGGTATATCTTTTTATTAAAATTATAGATATGTGTCATATATACGCACTTTTGGATCAGTTTCAGCAAGGGTAAATATGTAAAAAATCAAAATTATAACAAGATATAGAAGTTAATTTTCATTACAGGCGTTCACCTTAAGTCATCCTACCCCACATTAACTTAAGAACAGCGACAACTATTGCTGTAAACTTGGTGTCTAGGTATAAAAGAGCGACCATGATATTATACGGTGAGATTGGTTACAGTGCCACCTGGCCAAACAATGGAGTTAGGGCTCCTGTTTCGAAAACATCCCAAGATAAGGGGAAAAAATTATTTACAAAATTATAGAGCGTCATCGATATATCATTAAATTATATCTGGAGAGCAATCATGCTTAGAGAAAAATGTGTAAAATGAGCATTTATTTGGTCGCGCTTTCTGACATTGTAAATCATAAAAAGTGTTTAGAAAAAAATCCTAATTATCACAAGATACTTTTATTTTAGATCTTCAGACTTTTCTCTATCACCTACAATGCATATTTGAGCCCATGTTTGAATTTCACCTCATACTTTTTACCATAGCTGTTGGTACTCTAGCTTAATAACAATGATATATTTTAGAAGATCCTGTAATGATGACGGAAACCTTCTTTTTAAACGCCCCTTTTTTGCATCGATATTCATAATCTCATAGTATGCAGAAAAGTAATATAAAATGCGAAAATTGAAAACAAACTCAAAAAGTAAAGGAAATGTCTAAGACCATACTACCAATCCTTGTAACAATATGAAGTCAAAATGCAAATATATAAAGCATCTAACTTAAGAATAATAACTTAAGTGTAAAAAGTAACACTTTTGCCTTAATTTTTTTTTCTTTTCGTCTATCTATTTTAGTTTCTAGGATAAAATAGAGCGCCGATTAACTGTAGATTATTCATTCGAGAGTCATTTTGCTGTATAAAATGTCGCTATATCTGACTAATTTAAGGTTTGTTGCTGTATAACGAACCTATGCATTCATACAATTACCGTAATGAGCTGTCATGGAAACATTTCAACGCTTGATTGATTGAATTAAAAAAAGCCACTTACAAGAAAATCGAACAAAGTATAAATATTTTTGTTACTGATGGCAAGTCTGAATAATTTATTGCAGAAATTCATCAAGCTTTTTTTTTATTTTCATATTTTCAGAATCCTTATTCGTAAACAAGCTGTGTTAATTTAACATTCATTTGATATTTTCTAGATTCATTCTATTTTATATAATTATGAGTGTAAATCCAAAAACAAGCATATTTCATTTTGTTGTTGTGATCTGTCTTCAAAAGATGTATGATATCTGGCAACTCTAAAAATTTATATCTGTCAGCATTTATGTTTTTACGAAATTCATAGTTAATATTCTGTTGTTTTAAGGCATTAATATATTCTTCAATACTAGAGGGGGACATTGTCGACCCCTTTTCATTTAAAAAAAATCGATCGAATTAGCTACACGTGTCAAATATAGCTATAGCACATTTTAGGATTTAAAAATTCAAACACTTCTCCGAAATTTCAATGATGCTATAACTCAAATTGCTTTTGTGTTATCATTTCTTATTGCAAGTATATGCATTAACGTAAATCGGCTTCACATTCTCGCTTTTTTTTTCCATTTAAAGAAAATAGATCGAATTAACTAAGCTTGTCAAATATAGCTATAGCATCTTTTAGAAATTATAAATTCAAATATTTCATCGAAATTTCAATGATAGTATTATTCAAATCGCTTCTGTGTTATTATTTCACATTGCTAGGTTATTTAGTAACACAAACATTACCTTAATTATGCTTAAAAACATTTTCTTGAATTCATATTTATCTTAAATTGCATAGTATCATTTTATGTTGCTATGTAAAAATTATCTGCACTTTTTACAGGAAAATAATCGTAAAGTGACAGTTAGTTCCTGATAACAATAATATTTTGATTATCTTAGTTTCTAAATGACCTATTCAAAAAGTAAATATTTCACAATAAACAGTAACTATCAACGAGGGAAAGCGAGCGGTCATCCATTTCCCTTTTCTCAGAAAATGTTTCAAGGACTGAAAGGATGTGCTCTACGCCTCAATGATATATTTCCTGGATATCGGTTTTCTACTGAATAAGACATACAAGACACGATGAATCTGTAATCAGTCGTCCAATCAAAAATTTTCAGTCTCTGGGTAAACGCAAGCATGTATTGTTCGCTTTTTGGTTCCGAGATTAGCATTTTTAGACACTGGCACTACGCTGAGGGGTGGTATGCAGAAAAATAATCGATTATTACACCTCCTACTTATACGAATAATCTAAGTTCACCCTATTGCTAAATATAAACATCTCTTCCTTTCAACTTTCCTCTCACCTCTTTTTTGACGAAATAAATTCTTCTTGACGCATGCGTAAAAGAGCTGAGGGTTTTAGAATCCGAGAATGAACAGTAAATATCTTAACTAACTTCATTGTAAAAGTCGAGAACGAACATACTATAATTACAGTTCCGCTTATATATCGTAGAAAATTAACATTTTTAATTAATAATTTTCAGCCTATTCTGTCACATGATAACTGATATGATAACCCATTTGTAGTGCTAAAATCAAGTGTAATTTTAAAATGATGATCGTCATTTAGCATTAAATGTAAAGGTAGCTCTTGTTTGTTGGCGACCATCGTGGATTTAAATATTTCAAACCAATTTCAGGGACTGTTGTCGATTATTAAAATTTCGAATATCATTTCGAAAGTGGACACAGTGTACATTTAGAAGATTTTCATATACCAGTCCTTTGTAATTAAACTGATACTATTTAAAGCCATACACATGGCGATCAGCAAGGTCCTTCAAGGACCTTTTAAATTCAAAACAACATCTCAGATAGCCAGCGAAATAACGTGTATCTTTAGTGAAGTGACAATGCTGAATATATTGATTCAGGATTGAATGCTCCTAGTGGCGAAATAAGGAAGTTGTAAATAAAAATTTTAAAAAATTAAAGGATGTAAACCAAAACGTCCAATTTGAAAAATGTATGCTCCACTATAATAAAAGCACAAGAAAAAATTTCATGGAGTTATGCATAAAATTGATGACGAAGTTTGCGATTAAAATTATGAATTGCCTTCTTTGACTTGCGTCCTAAAAATGAACCAGAAAGAGCGAGCTTTCTCCCCAAAACTTACCCGCATGCTCTCTAAAAAATGTTTTTTCCTAGTGAACACCTTACATGGCACTTGCTTATGATATTTGCGAAATATTATCCTGTGGCGTGAATTTAGCCTCTTTACTGAGTCTATCGTGTATCCTTGGCGAGTGTTTTGGCGATTAATATCTGACTTGCGGTCAAGAGTATCCAAAAGTCGAAATTGGGCTTCAGACGCGTTCTTCGCAACCGATTGAAACAAAAATTTGACATTAAACTACATTTAAAGTTGCGAAATCACGTACCAAATTTGACATATGTAAGTCATTGCGTGTTTGAATTAATGCGTTTCTATATTTCTAAAAATACAGACCGACAGATTGTTAAGGCTTGTTGGATTTCGCTCATAAAATTTGTTACGCGGCTATATTAAAGATGTTAAATCCGAATTTTATCTATACAGCTCTCTTCGTTTTGTAGTTATTGTGGTAATGTATATTCGAACAGCCTGACAGACAGACTTCATCAGAACGGATTTTGCTCAAAATTTGACAGAAATCTACAAATTTGGTATTAAGCCTGTATTCCGAATTTCATCTGTCTAACTCAAAGCGTTTTGAGTTTTCTTTGTCACAGACAGGCAAACATATTCCAACAATATGTTTGATAACTCAGGGACGTCTTAAACGTTGAGTTTCATCAAAATCCCGAGTTGGAATTTTTGATGATCGCTATACATTCTCTATACTTCGTATACAAGAAAGAAAAAATGTATTCTCCGGTAATATCATACAGTTTTTCTGATTTAATTAATAGGGAAGTGAAATGTAAGCAATAATGTAAACAAAAAAAAAAAAAATCTGAAAAATGCACTCGGAGAAGAATGAGCATCTGAGGTGATAATCGAAAATACATATTTACAATTATATTTACTTAATAAATAGTTTTCATTATATGTAAAATTGTTATCTTCACTAATCTAATGATCTCGAAGTAACATCTTTATTGCATTTAGGCCAACACGTATAAAAGATCATAAAGGTAATAATAATATTACAGCAGAAACCATACCATAGTTGGAGGCCTATTATACAGTCTTCTTTAGTTATGAAGCAATTTATTCTGTCAGATCCCCTATTCGTGATAAATAACTTGTTTCATAACACTAATGTGGTGGCATTTCAAAAAAAAAAAAAAAAAAAAAATCACATTGCATTTTTTCGATCTATTTATAATGTGGTTCCAGTATATTAAGAAAATCATGTTTAATGATTGATATTTCATCATCATAATATCATTTAGTATTAAAACTTCCTCAACAGTTTCTGTAAGTACGACGAATTCTGTAAGCACTTAAAAAATTTGTATACAAGATTATGAAATTACTTTCTGTAGAGGGACAACGATTAATTTAATATTTAATCGATTTTCATATGCGTGTTACTTCTGAAAATCAATTGGCAAGACCACGAATAAACGATTACACTAATAGACCTATTTTTATCTTTAAAGGAATTTATTGATTGCAGCTGGCTTGTCTATAGAAATATATTTTGTCGTCAATGATATATATCCGTGTTGCGTGAAGTAAATATTCATTTAAATATTTTCGAAAGTTAATTAAATTTACGATCTTTTTAACTACTATTTTTTTGTATAGCAATATTTTATGTCATGAAAGAAGCATACAATTTAGCTTTCCAACTATTAACCATTTAAGAAAACAAATTTTCGATCGACTTCTTTATTTGGGAAATTTTATTTTTAAGAAGAATAAAGTGTTCCGTTGAAAATGAATAAAAGGGTTTCATTCATTTTATTCTCAGTTTGCATGCATAATCATTGCGAGAGTACAAAACTTTGGCACATTCAGCCTTCTTTTCCTACTTAATTTTCAGAAATTATGTAAGGTATTTGAAGTAATACAGCCATACATACCATAATGCTATTATGTTCACTTGATGTTCTCGATGTTTTAAGTTTTCTCCAAACAGCAATTTTGCTATTTTAAAAGTAAGCTATTAAGGGCCGACAATAGCGTTCCTAGATCCAAGATTATTCCAATATGGACTTACCAATGGACAGAGAAACCTGTGTTTTTATATCTTCAAGAGAGTTCATTCTTATATTGATATCGTAAGTTAGAACTTTTTATTTTCCCATATATTGAAGTACGTAAGGATAAAATATCGTAATCGTCAAAATGATTGAAATGGAGATTTTAACAAATCTGTAAATTCTTAGACCTTCCTGAGATCTTAAAACACATTTTTGTGATTCTATTTGTACGTTTCTAACAAATATCTCTCTGATTGTAAATACGATAACTCAAAAATGCTTCAAGCTAAAAGGATGAAATTTCCTATATGATTTTAACATCAAACTTTCAGATTTCGATCAAATTTGTATGCAACCCTGCTACATGAAGCTTGTCTGGCTGACTGTCTAAGTGCAGGTAAATACGACAATTACAAAAATAAATATCTAGATCAAGGATGGGCAAACTTTTTTAATCGCGGGCCAAAAATCGAAAAAAAAAAGTTTGGCGGGCCAAGATAAATTTTTATAAAATTTTAAAAACAATATGAAAGTATTACAGTTTAAATATATGTTAATGAGATGAATGAAATTGCGATTTCATTTTTCAAAGTTACTTGTATTGAGGTTCGAAGTGAGATGCACTGATTCTAAGGAACTCATCTGTCAGTCATCATCTGTCAGTCTACTTCTGAAATAATTCTTTCAGAAGTTCATAGTTGAAAACACTTGTTCGCATATATAAAATGAAGCAAACATAGCACTGATTTCTGGCTTGAGATATTAAATTTGGGAAACTTACTTTCAATAATGATTTGTAAAACTCTAACTTTTGTATATTTAGAAACAACTGCTTGAAATTATTGTTAGTTTGCAACTCAATTAATTCAAGCTGCAAATCGACCTCACTGCTTCACAATTTACGTTGGAAGGAAAATATCCAATTCTGTTTGAATGGCACTGAAATCTTGAAATCTGCGTTCGAACTCAAAATGCAATTTTTTCAAGCCATCTTCATAATTCTTAAGCTTCTCTTCATTCACTGAGGGTATTGAATTTAACCTCGGGAAATGAGACAAATCGTTCTTAGCTAGCTGCCCAGCAAACAGATTAAATTTTAGTTTAAAAGCTTTGAGATGGGCCCAGATATCGTCGATAAATTGATTTTTCTCTTGCATCTTGACATTCAAATTGCTCTTATGACAAAGAAGATCTGTGAAAAAGGCAAAAGTCCGAAAGATTGATTTTTCTCTTGCATCTTGACATTCAAGTTGCTCTTATGACAAAGAAGATCTGTGAAAAATGCAAAAGCCCGAAAGATTGATTTTTCTCTTGCATCTTGACATTCAAGTTGCTCTTATGACAAAGAAGATCTGTGAAAAATGCAAAAGTCCGAAAGATTGACTTTTCTCTTGCATCTTGACATTCAAGTTGCTCTTATGACAAAGAAGATCTGTGGAAAATGAAAAAGTCCGAAAGCCATTCTGTATCTTCTCTAACATTTCGCACTCTGCAAAACACTGTTTCGCATGAAAGAACGACACAATGTCGTCTTTCAGCTGCCAAACTCGCTCGAAAACACATGCTGCACTAAGCCATCTTACTTTCATGTAATACAGTACATCAGAATATTAAGATTGCACGTACTGAAGAAAATCTCGAAATTTCCTGTGAGTAAGCCCACCAGTTTGAACAATATTTACAAGCTTCATGACTGCATCAAGCACGGGTTTCATATTCAATGCAGATTTACATAGAGATTGATGTATAATACAATGTAGAAAAACAACATTGTTCCCGGGAAAGTTTTGATTAAAGAGTCCAAGAAATAGAGATTTTTTTTCCTGTCGTAATATTACATATATTTGTTATAGACGCTTTCAAAGTTAAAAGCCCTTCCTGAAATTCACGAAAAATATGACATCCCTTTGTAGTTCTCTTTTAAGAACGCATGCACGCCAATTCCTCTGTAATTTCAAAATTCTCATCAATACCTCTTATAAATAATACTAATTGAGCAGTATCATTTACATCAGTGCTTTCATCCATAACTATGGAGCAAAATTTAAACTGACCAATCTTTGATTCCAATTGTGATGTCGAATTTTTATCGATGACTTCGATTCTAGAAGTCACCGTTTTTCGAGATAAGCTTACAGTCTCAGAATTATTTTCATTGTCTGAACATAGAACACCACAAACTTGGGGCATGCATTGTTTAACAAACTCTCCATCACTGAGAGCTTTATTATTTTTAGCAATATTGTTTGCTACAGTGTATCTTGCATGTGTAGCTGCTTCTTGGATATTGCTGCTTCCCTTATTGAAAATTTTTTGTCGGCCTGATAATTTTTTACAAAGACTTCCTGCATTTTGTTTTCTTTCATATTTGGACATAGCTTCGTAATTGAAATTCTTATGCTTAGATGTAAACTGATGGGAAAGGGTATATTCTTTGAAGACTGCTACAGCTTCATTGCAGATGAGACACACTAGTTTATCTTTTACAACTGTAAAAAATATTTCGATGTCCATTCATCATTAAAAGCATGGCACTCTGAATCAACTTTATATTTTTAGTAGCCTTTTGGGGTTGAAATATTTTACGAATAATCCAAATAAGCATTAGCTACGCTATACTTTTAATAATTTCACCACTATTCACACTGATGCTATATGTCCGCAATCTTTCCATACGCAATCAATAATATTAGAACTCCGGCCAAAAGAAAAAGCCGCTTGCTGGAGCTTAGAATGCGCATATTTGAGCTCTAATTCACCTATACTGGATTCCCATATGTCTGCTCCCCGAGAAAGTGATAATGCTTGTTGGCACCAATCTACAGCTATAACTAACAAAGAACTTCTTTTAACACTTTACCAATTGAAAGATGTCTGTGCTTGCTATTTCCGTCAATTTATGTTTTGTAGAACAAAAGTAGAGAAAGTAAAAAGATCATCAGTCCTTTGAAAAAAAAGGAATAAAAAAAACTAATATTTAATCTAAGTAGAAAAGGAGATCAATATATAATATATAAATATATATTTCTTTTAATTTACCTCGGACCGACAAAATTAAAATTATATCCGCGGGCCAGAGTTGGCCTGTGGGCCGTAGTTTACCCATCCCTGATCTAGATGAATAAAATTTTGTACATAGATTTAGCATTTGAAATATAGATCAGAATCACGTTTTGAGTCAAATCCGCCAAGGAATCAACAGTTTGTTGGTCTGCATTTTAGCATGTGTGTAAATGCGACGATCCATAAATGCAACATTTTAATTAAAGGGCATTTGGTGCTCAGTTTTAGCATCTAAATTATGGACTCATTAAATTTGAATGGAATCCTTTGAAGTATTGGCCGTTTATCGATTTGCACCTACACAAGCATATAAATGCGATAATTAAAATTCTCAATGATTTTTAACCCAGCGGGAGTAGTCTCCCTAAAGCTTTCTCAAATTCACTCTAATAAAGTGTTTTCCCTGGAAGTTAGAATTTTTATGTTTGGCAGGTTTTATTGACGAATAATCTCTGGTATACGATTAATAGTATACGAAAATCGAATTTGTGTTTTAGTCACGTTTTTCTCACCCGATTGAAACAAATATTTGACACAAAACTGAAATCTCATACCAAATTTGATATATTTTAGTCATTGCGTTTTTGAGTTATCAAGTTTATATATTTCTGAAAGTTTATACTGACAGACGATCAACTCTTGAGAGTGGCATTCGTGGCTTTATTCAAGATTAACAATTTTATGCGTATAAACAAACGCCTTGTTCTAAAGTATGGGAGAAAGTTTCCGATGAACCACTCCTGAAGGTTTCTAAATACTACAAGATTATGCTGAATGATCCAATTGCAAATACCAATTTCTTAGCTGTAAAGATCTTTTAAAATATCCTATAGAAACAATTACAAGGTGGAAAAAATATATATAATTCAATGAATCATAATAAAATAATTAGAATATGGAAAAAATGAATTCTAGAAAATGTTTACTTTTTTCAATGTCACAATGCTCTTATATACGAATGTTCACTCAAATTGTGACTTCGTAATTATTTTCAAACCATTAGAGATTGGACCACATTTTCTATGTGAGAAATTCTCAAAATGTTGTACAGTTTTTTAATACTGCTTGCGCCACAGCTGGAAAAAAAAAATTTGAAGTCTAAATTTCCATACAATTTCCCGATTCTACATTTAGTAATTTAAAAAGTTCAATTCTCCTCTGATTAAAACTAATCGAGTTATGAAATTCACAGTTTCTTTATTTTAGATCAATCAACGGCTGTCGCTTTCTCTATGTGCTTTTTGACTTGAGGATCATCCTTGATAGAAATCATTAAAATATCCTAAAATAGTGATATTCAAAATTTCATAACTAGGACAGTTTTATTCACAAACGAGTTGACTTTTTTTGTTTAAAATGTTGGCATGTTGAATATTTTATTTAAGATGTCTAATAACACAGGTTGGTTATTTGAAAACTTAGACTTTGAATTTTTTTTTCCCCAGCAGTACATTTAGTGATTCAAACACCATAAAAAATTATTATTTTCTTCATATGCATGTTCGAAATTGGAAGTATGTATTTATATCTAACGGTTTAGAAACTAACTTTGTGCCATGATCAGAGTAGACATCTGCATTCATGTAATTATGTTTCCATTTTCCCAGAAAAATATTCCATCATATATCTCTAAGAAAAAATTCATGAATTTCTTTTACCCCGTCAAGAGCGTTCTCTTTCTTTTGATTCTTTACGCCAGCTATTTTTTTTTTTTTATAAATCGCATAATTATACTTGAAATCCAAACTATTCTTCGCAATTTAAGTTTATTTGGATTCATTTTGTATTTTATTCCATTCATACCTCTTGATTTTTATTAAATTGTTATTTTATGTACATTGAGTGCAATAATAAATGTTATATGGAATGCTGAAAATAAACACTATAAACCCAAATTAAATGTGTTTTATTCAATCTCACAATAAATTAAATGAATAATTTTTTTCAGTCATTAAATTTGAAAAAAAAATCTTCCATAGAAGTTCAAAATGTATTTTACTATTAAAAGAAAAATAAATGGGAAAACTTAATCAGCATTCTCAAGAAATAGAGCGTTTCTAGAATATTCGCAAAATTGCTTGCAATTGTAGTTTTAAAAGAACTTTTATTTAATTTAATATCATAACCTAATTACTACAGAGTTACGTGCATTTTAAAACGCTGAAAGTGGCTTGCTAAAAAGTGTTACAAAAAATTTCAAGCTGTTTAGAAGAATTTCTTTTTTGAAAAGCAAGGTTGGGCAATCATTGTAAGAAATCAAAATTTTCCTGACCTAATTACGTATGACTAGTTGCATTATACTCACAGTAATTTAGATAAGTAAAATAACTATTCCATTATCTTTAGTCCTCAGATTTATATTTATTTTACTTTTGTGAAAAGTGTTATTTTAATAGTATATTTATTGATGACTTATATATATACCAAGATTGAGATCATGATTTACAACTTAAGATAACATTAGCATTTCGTAATGAAATGCACCACCACACTTTTTCAACGAAAAGCACAATATGACTTAAAACAAAACATATAATTATTTATTACTTGAGCAAGTTTATAAATTATGATTTTAAATGTTAGTGAATTTTTATAAAAAAGTTTTTTAAATATTTAAGTATTCGCTCTACTTTATAGAAGGCCTGAAAATAACATCTCTTCTTGCCCTACTAGGAGCATGAAAAGCATAGAAATAATGAATGTTTTCTATTGCAAATGATTTTACATTTAATAAAAAAATGGCGAAGAATTGTTTTAAAAATGCATAACTGTCAAAGATTTGAGGCATGGTATTATAATTTTTTCTTACTTAATCTCACTGTCGCCATATTATAATGAACAGTTCCTAACAGATTAAAACCAAATGCTTTTTTTTATTTATTTGTATAATTAATATTTTTCACATGTGTTTTCGAACTTCACTTGTCGATGTAATGCAAAAAGATAATTAAAATATATTTTTTAGTTTCTAAATAAATACGTTTATAAAAAAAAATTCTATTATTCAATAAAATATCAAAAATCTATTTACACTTATAAAATATAATTGTTCGGGTTCCGATAATATTCATTACGTTCATTTCATTATTATGATATTCATTATTGCAGAATTTTGCTTTAATGGCATTTTATAGAAACAAGGATGTTGAGCATTTCTATGTCAAATAAATAGCAAATAAACAAAAATATTCATTTTTATAAATAAAACGCAATGAAATAAAAAATCAATTAAAAGTCAATCATTAACATATTGATTAAGTTAAAGATGTATTGAAACGTGAAGTAAAATTTATCATTTTATTAAAAAAGAAAAAAAGGCATCTCATAACATAAAATGCTTAGGCCACAAAATGCTTAAATCTTTCACGGTTAAGCCCCATAAATTTTTAGTTAATGAAAGCTCTGTCCAGATTTGAAAATGTATAACTAAAGAAATATAGTTTAGTAAATAAGATCATAACTATACTTAATTTCTGAATCTTAATTTAAAGATTTAACATGATAATATCTATCAGCTGGTATATTGCCTGTAAATAATGCGCCATGCTTAATGAAAAAACATTCAAAACTCTCTAAGGATAGATCATTGACGAAATTTGACAAGTAGTTATTTCTTGGGTAGTAGATTCTTCTTTCTAAGAATTTACTACCAAGAAATTTTTATTGGATATTCAAAATTTTATTTACTTTTAATTAAAATCTAATTAACATTTTCTCCCATTAACTTCGAAATGTTTACGTCAGATTGTATTAATTTCATTAAAATTTGTACAGATTGTTTTTGTAACTTTTTAACATTTGATAAAATAAGATTTTCAATGATATAAATTTTATCTTTACAAAAAAAATTTTTTTCTTCATTTTTAATAAACTTAGCAAATGTTTTAAAATAATTTTACAACAATACAGTTATTTCTTTTCTTTACGTGCAAATTGCGACGATATTATATTATTATGCGTGCATTCTATATTTTTGCTGAATAATTAAAAATAAAATAAAAATCGACAAATGAAAGCTGAAACATTATGATACTACAATATTTCAGACTGAAAGTTCGAATCCCCTTTACTTTTTTCTTCGATTCTTTGTACAAGATGGAAATTTTTTTTTTTCTACCGGTGTTTTCCTTATTAAACTTGCCTTAATTTATTTAAAGTTCACTACCAAATTTTAATTTAGCTGCTCTCTTATATAAAGAATAAATTATCAATTAATTTTCGTTTACAGATATATATACAAGTATATTTTATGTTTATAGTTCGTTTACAGGCATAAAGTATTTTGAAGTGAAATCGCTCTTGCGTACCCTTGTTTCACCTTCAAGCTTATGCAAGAGTGATTAAGCCAGAATTTCTCTATTAAGAAGATATTTAACAACAATTTTCCACATTATACATTCATGTATTCATTTTGCAAATTAACGATGTGTTTACAAATGATGTGACAAACATGTTTATGACGTTATGGATCGGTCTATTTAATAAAATGTTATTTACTTATCTATCTATCTTTTCTATATTAAATAACCAATATATTTTCAAATGTTGAAAGTTTATGAGAGAAATTTTAATCTTTTCCCATAATATTATTATTATTTTACGAAACGCGGAAGATGTTATGTGATGATAGGTATTTAATCATTCTAGATGTTTACTAGTAAACTAATCCTGAAAGATAATTCGGTGTTGTCTGTCAATGTACATCGGAGGTGGACAGTGAGCATTATGAAATGCGATTGAGTTATTTATTTATTCATGTAAAGAATAAGCTAACACTTCACTTTCAAGGATAAAATAATTTGTTCGCAAAATCATTCTTATATAAGTTTGGGGCATAATTTCTCTTTTGAAACAATGATTTTAACAGCAGTTTCCAGGATAATGCCTTCATGAATTCAGTTTGCGAATTAATAATGCGTTTGTAAATGCTGTAACAAACATGTTTATGACATAATGGATTGCTTTGTTTAATAAAATATTTTCTATTGGTGTTTATTGCTTCGATTATGTCTTACCAGCATATTTTCAGATATTGAAAGATATATTCTTCATTTTCCATAATATTATCGATCAAGTTCTGATTATGTAAATTATTTTATTTCTTTTTGTTATTATTTGCAAAACAGAAGAAATGTGTGGAGATTGTTATTAAGTCATTGTAGATGATTACTTGCTTACGAATGGGTTCAAATGAACGATTTGGTGTCGTCTGTTGTGAAATGTGAGATATGGAGATTCAAGATGAACTTCCCCTGTTGTTTGACATAAACAATCAGGTAGTAATGGCCATCGGAACTGGATACGTCGAATGACATTGGGGTCGGAGGTATTAAGAAGAGATTGTCAGGCGTTAAGAACATACTACGGATGAAATGCGAATCCTGTGAAAATAGCATTTCAACAGTACAGAAACTCATTTGTAAATTTCTGTGATGAAAGGTTAGGTCACAGTTGATGAAAAAAATGGCGATAAACACAATTTCAAATGATTATACTATCCACCCATCTGTACCCAGGTCATCGCAATTATATAGCAAACAATTTTGGGAATTATATTTCAATTTCATAAATAATCAATTAAAAGGAATAGGTTATGGCAAATTTTAAGGATGTGAATTGCACCAGATCTTACAGAGGGCTGCTAGCTTGCTGATATACTACGTCCATTCTTTCACTTAACCATTCCTAGGAGTAATTTTAATCATTTTATCATTTTGATTCAAGTAACCTCCCTAGGGCCCAAGTAACCCGATAGTAAGGTGGCGTTAACGGAACGGTAACTTACATTAATTAAATACGTAATCTATTTGTCAACGTATTTTAGAAATGAGGAACATAAATAATCAACAAGGGTTCCCTAATTGTGTTCAAAATTTTGAACAAAACTTTCCACCATAGAAAATATTCTTTCAGACTGCACACATACACACTCATTCATTATTAAAGAATCGCGCATGTTTGAACTATTTTCCAATATATTCTACTGCTGGAGATGCTCCTGTTTTTTTTTTTTAACGAGTTTATTAATATATAATTTTTTAACGAGTTTATAATTTTTTACGAGTTTATTAATAATTAATATTAAC
>JAPMOR010089602.1:49766-67023 GCA_026543865.1 Argiope aurantia | reverse complement strand
TTAATTTGAGGAATTATTTTTGATTAAATAATCCTTCAAAAAAGAAATTATTGTAAAATAGCAAGAACAAATTTCAATATTATCACAAAACTAAATGACTATTTATTTAAAATAACTGAATTCTTCTCTCTACGATAGCCATCGTTTCAGAACAGATGATATAATTATTTTCAACCAAGATACGTTGCATTGTAATAAAAGAACGTTGTTATTACTTTCTTAATTTGATGAATTATTTTTGATTAAATAATCCTTCAAAAAAGAAATTATTGTAAAATAGCAGGAACAAATTTCGATATTATCACAAAACTAAATGACTATTTATTTAAAATAACTGAATCCTTCTCTCTCTCTCTCTCTTTAATCAACACTCGTGCTTTTAGAAGTATTTATAACTCCATAAAGTTTTGATGAAAATTCTTTTTTTTTTCTTTTATTTAATGATGATTTTAATAGAATCTGATATTGGGCTGACGTTTTTTTTAAATACTCATTTATGTTTGAAAGTTGTTTTAATACGAAAAACTGATGTAGAAAAATTATTTAACGTATTTAGTTTTTTAATAGTTTATTCAATGTATTAAATACGAAGCATATAATGTTATTATCTGCATTTAAGAAATTCACTATGGAGATCAAACTACTATTTAAATTATGAAGTACTTATTGTACAATCTTTAAAAAGTTGAAATAATTTATGCTCAGCATAGTCAATAATAAATTAAATGGGATCTTAAAATTTGTACTGAATTTTACATGGGATATGTTTAAAAAATTTTGAGATTTACAAAAATCCATTACAAATTTTTTTTTCTGCCAATAATCCTATGTCTTTTCTTGGCATGCTGAGGAAAGCGTGAAGAATCAAATCTTTTTACTTTTCATTTTTGTCAATTGAATTATCTATTTTAATTGTGATACATATAGTTCTTTAGTCATTTAGTTTTCATGAATGATTTAAAATCAAATTAAAAATCAAAATTTTCAAATAGCAATACACCATTTTTAATGAAAAATTCAAGTACATCAATGAAAATTTGAATTTTTTAAACTATTAGAAAATTTCTGTTTGAACTTTAAAGGGCTTTTTAAAACTTTGTGTTTACTTCGATTACAGATATGTCTTTTTCGATCAGGTCAAACGTTTATTTTAAATTGAAATAAATAGAAAAGTTTTTTAATAACAGAGGCTAATTTTCTTACCAGAGCTCCCATGCTTCTTTTTATTTTAGAAATCCAATAGTTGGAAAAAGAATTTTGTCTTTCATTTTCAAAATCTAAGTCCTTTTAAAACTACTTGATAGCTGAAATTTCCGATTGGAATTCATTAATGAGAAACTTCTTTTTCATTTGTTATGGATGATATCTTTATGCTTGCTATGTGATCACCTTTCAAGGCTTTCACAACCTGTGGGAGTTTTAGAAAGCACTCAAAACTTACCAAGATGAATATATTCAAATTAATAAAAGGATCATGGAAATTTCGATTAAGACCAGCATTTCAACTCTTTTACAAACCGTTATCTATTATAAATTTATTAAAGTATGTTTGTCAAAAAGGATATTTCATTGGTATTTTATATATATATATATATATATTTTCGGCACTAAATAAACTTGTTTCAAACTTCTTTTTTAAGTTAAAGATTCATTTGCCGAAATTCTATTTTAACGAGGGGAATAAAAGTTGTGTTTTTATGTTAGTTTTTCTGTTATTTATATTAGAACTCATTTCTTCTTTAAGCTCTTTTAGTTCTTGTAGATAGTTCGAACTTTTTGCCGCTTTTCTTCTACGAATAAGCTAGCAAACTTGACTTACGAAAACTAAAATAAGAAAGACGATTAAGACGAGATATTCCAATAGCAAAACAAAATCAAAATAATATCGATTAAAAAAAATCTTAAGTTCTTGACAGTCTCCTCGATTTATTTAACTTTAATTATTTCTTTAGTTTGATAATTTATCGGTTTTCCATTAATCCATGGATAAAATGGAATCGAATCTAAACCAATCAGCTTTGCAAACTAATTATTGTTAAAAGGCCATTAAATTTCGCGGGAAAGAACTGTGATTTTTTTCCTTGCCTCATGAATTTTTTAACGACATTTTATTTTGATTCTTTTCATGTTTTGGTTGATATTTCTTCTTTCCTTCATAACTAATTTCCAGTACTAAAAACTTTTCATATCAGTTATATTTGGTTGAAACTTTTTTTTTCCCAGCAAGTAAACATTTACACCAGAAAATAAATCAGCATTATAAGAAATAGTTAATAATACATGAAAAAATAATATAACATGGTTATTTTATAGATTGAGATAATATGACTCACCACGTTTTATTCAACAATATTTTATTGTTAACCTCTTAACAAATTTGCTTCTACACAGCCTATGCATCAAATTTTTGTGTTATTAAACTTTTAAGTTAAAATTAATTTATTCATAAAAATATTGATTATTCTTTCAATACAAAAAGTATGGGGAGTTCATATATACGTCAAAAGTTCTATGACTATATAAGATATGTCCAATGTTCCCGAAACAGAAAATGTTATCTAATTAAATTGTGTAGAAAATCAAATTGTTAATATCTCCCCCCCCCCTCCACCAAAAAAAAAGAAAGAAAAGAAAAGAAAAGAAATAAAACCATGCCTTATCTGTCTGAAGCTACCAAATTATATGGCACGATCCTATTCAGGATAGAAATTCATTGTTTTACGAATCGTCATTCTAAATTATTTAAAATTTCACGCCAATTTTCAGCCCAAATTGGCGCCAAATTTCCGGGACATAAAAATCTAAACAATTTTCAGTAAATTTCCAAAGCATTCATTCTTTTTCCTTTCTTCAGGTGCTCTTAGATGCATAGTCCGTTATGCCTCCCCCATCCGGTCCCCTCGGCGTCCCATGGCCTTCTTCCCGGATAAAGCGGCGTCCCCTCGCAATGCGTCCGATGACGACTTGCTGCTCCGTCAGATGACGTCCCTGGGATGTCCCCCGGAGGACCTTGGTTACCACACCCTGCCGCCCGATGACGAGGCTCAGCTTCTTCAGGCCACTTGGGGCAGTGGCTGCAACAAGACGGAACCCGCTCCTCCCTGCACGGAGGCTACCGAGAAGCTGGTCGCCACATTCAAGGTGAGTACCTGCCGCTTGTTTCGCCAAGCTCCCCCGGCACAACGACTTGTTTAGTCTTGTAACTTCGCCAGATTCTATACTGCACGATTTTTAAAACAATGGAGTTTCTATAAAAGAAATAAATAATCTGATTGAATTAAATTTGAATTGTTCCTTTAAAAGACTTTTTTGATAGTAAATCTGAATTTCTTAGTTCGTGAGTAGTTTAATTTTTCTATTCGTGATTCTTAATGTCAAAATTAGACAGAATGAGGCCCTCTGCAAATTTTTTTAAAGAAAAGAAGAGACTCAGAAAATTAGAATCAGTGTTTCATTTTACTGTAAAGTCTTTCATCTTTTGAAATGTTCAGTAATTTTTCATTATATTATTCATTATATTATTTCATTATATTCATTTCATTATATATATTAATTAATTGAATCTTATAATTTAAATAAAGTTAGAATCGAAACATTCACTTTCATTTGAAGTTTATATGCTGAAAGTTTCTGAAGTTTACATTCAACATTAGTTAAATTTTTTATAGAATGCAGTAAAAAAATTTTGTAAGCCAAGGTATATTCCAATTAATTTAAAATTATTTTTACTCTTACAGGTTTATTAAGTCATAAGAATTTAAAGCAGTATCCTCTTATATCCTGAACCTATAGACTCCCGATTTTTTTTTTTTTTATCATATTTACTAGTCTGTATTTACTCCACTACTCAATCCTCTAATATTTGATCCTAATGCTAGAGAAAACGATTTATTAAGCAGTAGATATCTTTAAAAAAATTGCCAAATCAGATTAAAATTGGCGGTGTGTAATTGCTCTTGTATTGTTCTTTGAAAAATATATATATATTTTTTTAAAAGTAAAATGCATGTCTTAAATCGCGGGTTCTTTCATTTTCTACTTGTGATTTCGCTATCTATAAAAGCGAAGGAATATCAAATAAAAGACTTTTATAAAACGAAAATGCTAGATTTAATCAGGTGGTGTAAAATTAAACTTGGATTTTCCCAAGTTCTGCTTAAATTTTTTGATCGTAATCTATATCTCATAAGCTTGAATTTTTTTAAATTCTTGATCGTATTTTCGAAGGAATGATGTATCAAACCTTAAGATTTCTGTCAAAAGGAATTATCAGAACATATTTAATATATTGTTATTGAACTTTTCGTGGGAAAAACACTTTCAACTTTTGATACTTAAATGTTTCTCATTGATGACTTTTTTTTACTTAGTATCTTATTTTTGAAAATATGATTTATAAAATAGTGACATTTTTTGTGAAAATGAAATTGTTAAATCAAATTCAATCGTATTCTAAGAAATTTTTGTTAGTCTCTCAAAAAATTGCAGGCTAAAATTCTAGGAAAATTCAGGCTAATAGCTAGGAATGAAACGCACTTCTTAGACATTGGCTTTAATATTTTTAAGCTTAGCAATATTTTCTACTTTAATTTTTTTTTAATTAAGAAGTAAATAAAAATAAATCAACAATAATTAATGGTAGTGGAAGGAAAATGCAATTGCTTTTGTAAGATTTTAAGGAAATCTGCTATCTAAAGACTGTTTTGTTTTTAATTGGTGAAAAATATGAGAGTTTTTGCCATGCATTTTTCTTTAAACCACCCCATTTTAGCAGTGCAATTAACATTTGTCTTAAATCATAATCTCTATAATTTTTCTTTACTCATGACCCTGCTCGTGATGTATAATCTATGAAAAAAATCAAAACCATAGCGATATCAAATGTCTTATAAATATTTATTTGATAACAAAAGAAAAATTAAATCGATAAGTCATTCAACATTATCAAAATATTATATGAGCAAAATATATAAGTAAAAAATATTTTCATTCAAAATGTCATTGCCATGTCTCCGCATAAATAAAGAGATAATATAAAGTAACACAATATTTATTTGGTAATTAACGGAAAGATTATAGTTAAAAATGTAATCAAGGCAAATCTGAGATTTTTATTTCCTAATATTGAATAATCCTATCGAAACAAATACTTCTCTATGTCAAATGTCTTACAAAACTTTTTTTACATAAAACTTTGTTCATGCTACTCTTAGAGATTAGAAATCACTGATTTAAAAGTTGTTTTTGCACAAGTCATTAATTTCTCATTTTAAAATATTATTCACTTTCCCATAAATGATGTGTTACCGACAATTTGATGAGATACATTACTTCAAGTTTACATCAAAAGTAGCATGCTATTAAAAGCATCTTGAATTTTCACTAAAAATAACATATTTTAAGTGTCTACTTTGTTTTTTATCAGATGACTGACCAGATTCAGTTTCAAGCTTTGGTTTAACGGGATATTAAAACACTGTGTGTTAGGTCAGCTCGAAAAATTAATTAAAAAAAAATATTTATCTTATTTTTATTATTTAAGGCTTATTATATTTTAATATTTAGTATTAAATTAACTCTTTTTTTTTTGGAGGGGAAGGACGTTTTATAATTCGTTAATTGTTGTGCATAAAATAAATGTATTCAATAATAACCAATAAAACTAATTTTGTTAAGAAAAAGTTAATATGTTTTCCTTCATGTAGCGATTCCTTAACTACTATTGATAATAATTATAGTAGTTTAGAAGTTATAGTTTTTTGAGATATAAAATTAAAACTGTTGAATTCAAAGTGTCTTAATTATAAATTAAATAATCATAAAAATTTAATAACAAAACATCATAAGTGAAACGGTAATTATTATGATTGAAAATATGTGAAATATTATACAGTTTCGAAACGTCATTGACAGTTCAATCGAAACATATAACTTTATATATTTAAAATACTTATACAAGGCCCCCAAGAAATTCAGCGGCATCGAGCTTTATGGGCCTTGTATCTACCCATGTATATCAATATTACACCCATAATCCTAAATCAGTAGCTGAATTAAATTTCTACAATAAATGATGCAAACAACATAAATTTTTATTTTCAATTCTTGATAATTATTTAACTGTGTTTGGTTTATTTTTTGAAGTCGTATACAAACTCAAGCTCTTACCTATCTCCTCCTAATTTTGTCTCAAATGATTATTATTGCTCTGTTTAAATTTAAACTTCTTAAGCATTTCTCATTTACAATATTTTGGTATTATCCATAATTTAAAAAAAAACGCCGAATTGATTCATTTAAAAGAGATATATAATATAAAACAGTCATCCAGTAAATATATTTGCAGACGCTTTATGCCAAGAGGATTTTTTTAATCAGTTTTTGAGTTGAAATATTAAAGAATCCAAAAAAGGCAACGTGTGTTACCGTGCCCACTTGGGTCCATTACGCATACTATCAGGAGTTCTGATTTAAGGATACAGGGAACACTTGCCTAACCGGTTATTTACCCGACAAACGAGACATTTAACTATTCAACACACTTTATTTAATTCAAGATTATTTCAGATTATTTTAATATAATATGTAGCTAAGTATTTTTTGCTACATTTTGCATATTAAGTATATTCTATAAATTAAAAAAAGCTAAAATCTTTAAAATTTTGTGTGAAATAACTTACTTTTATAAAAAAAATTAATTTAAAGAAATTATTTGTAGAATGTTTTAGATTTTAAAAAGTAATGTCTCTGAATGTATCTTTTCTAAACGTATAGATGTTTTGTTTTGTTTTTTAATTACGAAAAATTCTCTTATTTTTAAATTTTTATCTGTTTATTTCAATTTAAACATCCTCAAGTTTTTTTTTTAATACAGTATACTCCCGAGCTTCCGGTTCGTGACTATCCGGCTTTCATACTATCCGAACTTGTTTTCTTTTATCTTAATTAAATAAGGCATTACAGAATTTATGTCAAAAATGGTAACAGTTTATATATTTAACTTACTTTTCCTCTTATAAATTCTTGAAACATGCAGTATATAAACATATATAAACTATCAGTAAATAGCCTTCTATTTTAACTCAACACGTTACCGGCAACTGCTTCTATGATTCACCAGGCGGCGTTCCTATTCTACGTGACTTGAGATAAATGGAGGGCTTAGCACTCAATAAGAAGTGAAAAAATACGTATTATTACAGTGTTTTGGTATAAAAACCGGTATTGGTGGGCAAAGAGATGAGTTCATATAACTCCGGCGTTTTTACTATCCTTCCACCACATTAGGCCGGATACTTGGGAGTGTACTGAATATAAATTCAAAAATCGCGTTATTGTTTTAAGATATCCGACTAGGTTGAAAACATAAATTTGAATGAAAATTCGCGTTTTTATTTATTTATTTATTTGCAGTTTGAAAAAATAGGTACATTTCTGTTTCAAGTGATATCTTTATTTTGTCTCTATGTCAATTAGAAACCAAGTTATAATAAATCATTGACATATAAGTAACGCTTATATACAAGCACTTAAAAACTTTAAATGCATTTCCTGAATAATTCTACTATACGAGCATTGTCATATTTCAAAAAATAATCAAGATATCTTAAAGAAATGTTTAATTAGTGCTCGTTATGTTATGCAGAATGTAATGAACTATATATTTGATGATATAATAAACTATTGACATGTAAGTGACACTTATTTATAAACATTTAAAAACTTTAAATGCATTTTCTGAAGAATGAGTTTTTATCATAATTCTACTGTACGAGTATAGTCATATCTCAAAAAAATAATCAAGATATCTTAAAGAAATGTTTAATTAGTGCACATTATGTTATGCAGAATGTAATGAACGATGGATTTGATGCTGAATGCTTTAGAAATGGATTTGTGATTGTTTAATGTAAATTTTGTTGAAAAAATTCCAAAATTTCATAGATAATTTCATATATTAGACATAAAAAAAGAATTATTATTGGATATGATTCTTGGATAATAATTAGTTACACTGATTTTCATTTATGTTACGAAGAAAAACGAAAAACTGTAACGTTTTTTTTTCTTTTTTTTTTCTTTAGAACAATTATAGTTTGGTAAATAAATGTTAAAATTTACATCAAAATATGGTTTTTCTTCAAAAGCTACATATATATTTAAGTAATTTCACTTTTATTCATAATTTTATCCTTATATTAATTTTAACAACTCAAATAAACATTAAATTTTTTTTTATAAATCCCCTCCGAACCTTGTCGGATTTAATTAATTTAGATTTATAGATTATTTAATTTAGAATTAATAGGTATTATCTAATACCACCGGAGAGAGCACTGTAAACTATTAAAACATTACGTTTGGAAATAAATTAATAGCTCTTTAATTCAATTTAACTCGTAACTGGAGATGGGAGTGAAAATGACTCCACGTTATTCATTAACTCTGATTATTACGTGGTATTTTGTCCCTGAATACAATTATCTCCTCAGTACCTTCAAATTGTTCTTTCAAAAGTATGTTGACAAAAGTCTAATTATAAACACGTGTGTATAACCGACTTATTCTTTTTCAAAGTTTTTATTGTGAATTATGGAGTCATTGACTCCATGTCTCTGAAACTGCTTGTAATTTGAATAATGCAAACAGAATAAAGAAATATTCTTAAAATAATATTTTACAATATTGTATTCTTCAGTTTTGTTTGTTAAATTCCTACAGTTACTAATATTAGCGTAATTCCGTAATATCTAAACGAAGTAAATATTCATTAAAATATTGTTTAGGTTTTTCTTATAACATCTTTCCAACATTTAATATTACAACATTTAACATTTTCATTTAATATGTTTAATATTTTTGGTAACTGCATGATTTCCAAAATGTATTGTGTTTCCAAAATAAATTCCAATGCTGTTTACAAAAAACAAAAAACAAAAATAGCAATAGAATCATTTTGACACCCATGTCTCTGGCCACATGAGGAAATTCGTGTCTCCAGTTACAGGTTAATAATAATCGGCTGATCGGCTGCAAGCATTTGACAAATGTGATCAACTTTTTACTCCTTCTCTGTGGGAAGTCATTTGATGTGCCCGCTATTTCTTTTGAAGTGAAGGGTTGTTCCAGAAATTCCAGTGATGGACAGGTAACAGTTTTGTCCATCATTCCATTCCTCCTCATTTCATATCAATAGTGAAGGATCTTGCAAACAGTTTCCGACTCTAGGTTTGTAATTGGTTGGCTTGTATTGAACTATTGTACGTATTCTGAAAGATTTCTCCAACGCTTTTCCTGAAGTGTCAATGATGGACAGGAAACATTTCTGGCCATCATTTCATTCCTCTGCATTTCTTTATAATTGTAAAGATTGTTTCATAAAAAATTCCTTTTCTTGATTGGTCAGTCTTGTAGTTGACTTGCTTTTGCTTTGGATTACATTTTCAGTTTCTTTCAGATCTCCTTATTTAAGTGCATTATTTTAATTTCATGCAGTTTATTATAGAGAATATTTATGAGTAAATAACCCAACTTTGCATATTTTTTAATGATTGATTAATTGATTGATTGATTTTTTTCCGACGCAAGGGCCAATATTAGCCAAGCTGTGGCAAACTTGTGTTAAAAAAACTCATTAAAAAGTACGGAGATGCAAAGTTAAAAAAACAAAGTGAAAATAGAAATTAAATATTACGCATGAAATTGATGTCTAGTAAAAATGAAAACACATTAACTTGGTAAGGTGCGCCAATTATATCTTTCAAATTTGGATAATCTCTTCCGAAATATTTTATTCTTAGAAAGCGGTATTTAGGACATTCACATATGATATGCTGAACAGAAACTATGATGCGACATCTTGAACAAATTGGAGCTATATCCGAAGGAAGTAAATGCTTGTGAAGAAAATAATTATGACCTATGTGAAGTCTTGTTAATTTGACACTCAATCTACGGCTGAAAGAGGCAGTCTTAAAACCAGAAATAAATGACTAGATGGAATGCAATTTATTACCAAGTTGCAATACCTGCTATACATGGAGCGAACATAGAATTAAAATTTGATGGAAGTCTTGAAATCAGACAAATGTTTCTTCCTTTTAGCCACCTTTTTTTGCGACAACATCAAAAGAAAACAAAAGAAATTATGGCATTGTTACTTATCGGAAATCAAAAATAGCAGTTGAAAGTTTAAATTCAACACAATTATAAGTGTTCAGTGTGAGACCCTCCAAAAACATGAAGGATATCGAAATGGTAAGATAAATAATCCCACAATTTTTTCTGCATGTTTGGTGTGTTTAAAGGGATGCAGATATGCCTGTATTTTTTTTTCTCCTGGGGCTACATCCAACATCAGATGTTTATTTCACCACTACCAACTGGCATTGATGAACTTTAAATACTTGAATATCCGCAGCCTTTCAAAGCCTCACATCAAAAATGTTAAGAAAGTATGGAATGAGTTATCGTATCGCTTTCATATCATTCGTATTTTTGGAAGGACTTACAATGAACGCTTATAACTGTGTTCAATTTAAACTTTCAACTGCTATTTTTGATTTCCGAAGAATAACAATGCTATAATTTGTTTTGTTTTCTTTTAATAACTCTGTAAATTTGGGATATCCATTTCTAAACATCCTGTATGCCGATCTGTGAATAGTTTATGGCCTGTCTATGTATTTGTTGTTCCAATTTATGTTACTGAATGATACAGCAGAGTTAAGAATTAGTACTTATATTCGCTGGAATCGCAAAATACATGCAAATTGAAGTCCGTTAATATCATAAAGTTGTTATTCGGAAAAACCATTTATTTTTAATGATCTTAGTAAGCCATCATTAATTCAGTATCGGATGTTTAAAAAAAGTGATCCGAAAGTGATATGCCGTCGATTATGATAACTATATGATAATTTATAATTCTTTTCCCATGATAGCAATTGAACCAATAGCCGAATAGATATTGCAACTAAAAAAATATGCATAATTTAATCAATATATATATATATTTTCCTTCCTAGAAGTAAATATGTTACTGACACTAGCAATAGAGATAAGCCACAAACTCCCAACTGTGCTTGAAAACTTGCCAGAGACAGAGACAAAATTTTAAAAATGTGGGGTATATAATCTTTTTTTACATCAGTTTCTAGAAATAAATTAACTCTGATTACAGTGCTTCCTAAACTTATATTTTTTACATCATTTCACTTTATTTTTTGACCATCTGTCTTTGGCGACCAGCTAGTTCAATGGGAATATCGGCTGTGTTTAAATTCAGTTGAACCCCTTATGAATACCTTGACGTTCACGATTGTTTCAATAAAGTATTTTTAAGCATCAGTTTCTGGTCGACATTAAAACAGTGTAATTTTAATAGTTTAATTGTTCTATTTATAAAGTACATGAACTTTTTTAATGAAGTCATGTCTCATGATATCATAGGAGCGTTAAAAATTTAAGTATGTAATTAAGTCTGTATCTAATTGCTCGGTTTTTTTTTTTTTTTTTTTTTTGCTATAATGTAACTTCACTTTCCGATTTCTCATGTAAACTATGCGGTTAACTAGTTGATTCTGTCGTCTTTAGTAATTAATAATGAAAGAAAATAACGTGATTAAATATTTGATGAAACAAATAAAATAGTTTGAATTTCACTGAAATCTATTATCAAACAACATGCAAAAAAACGAAAAATTATTAGAATTTATAAAGCAATTGCATTGCAATTATATTGTGTAGTTAAAAAAATGAAATGGTGTAGAATTCATTCATTCATTGCACGATAATATTTTTGGAAGTCACCGAGGAAAACTGATGAGTTCTTGCTTAATTTTTAATCATTTAGAATTCTATCTAAAATTTTTAAAAAACATCCCTCCGATATGTATATTTCTACCCTCCAAAGTATGTGTGTGTGTGTGTGTGTGTGTGTGTGTGTGTGTGTGTGTGTGTGTGTGTGTGTGTGTGTGTGTGTGTGTGTGTGTGTATTATTAGCGAAGACAGACATTTCAAATCAGTCATTTTTTATATATATTTGGAGAAAGTTTTCACACCTAATTAGAATTAACTTTCTGCAATTGTTATAATTTATCTTATTTTGAATCTCAGTGTTATAAAGAATTGTAAGTTTTTTGTCATGCCGTACTCATATGATTCTTATTACAACCAGTGCCTTTATCCTTGTTATAGTTTTCTTTAATCATAAAGAGTTTTTGATATTTCTTCTTGAGCTATATTAAAATACAGAAAAATCCCTATTTAACAAAATATAATTGTCCCACTTAAAAAAAGTTCGGTATAAAAAAAATTCGTTAAAAATATATATAAAAATTATTAAAACGAGAAAAATAAAACACTGAAAACTTACCTATCTATTTTATTTAGTTTATGACTTAAAATGTCTGCATTTTTACTCTATACAGGTTTATTATCAGGAACCTATTTATTAGAAATTGTAATGCATTCTCATACTTTTGTAAGGACTGAAGCACATTATCTGCAACTATTTATTGGTATAGCCTCCTTCGTATTGCATCAAATGTTATTAACATTTCCGTTTGGGAGGGGTTTGTTAATAGCTTCTTCATTATCATCTTCGTCACTCATTCTAATGTCTTCATTACATTTCGTAACGCTTTCCAATATGTCATGCTCTGTCGGATATGAAACAATCACAATTCCAATGTTTGGAGACAGCTCTATGCTTTCTTCAACAGTTCCCATGTCTTTCAGGTACTGCCTTTTTTCGCGGCAGTCGATACGATTCCTACGATTAAAACTTCTCAAATGAGGTCCCAAAAGAATGGAAAATCAAGAATTGCAGAAAATTTCGTTGAATAAGAAACTTTATTGAAGTGTGATGACTTGTTATTCGGTAAAAAGTTTCATCACTTCGACAGTTGTACAATTTTCATAAAATGACTGTTGGACATGAAGATATTTCAGTTTCAAACTTTAATGACAAGATGAATCGTACACATTATTTGTTGTGTTTATTTCAATTAAACTAGGCGCCTTTGGCGACCAGTTTGTTCGCCTAGATTAATGACTTTTTAGACTGTTAAATTATTAATGTGGGATGTATTTCTTTTAAAAACTTATCTGGCAATGGTTAAGCATATTTTTGTGTTTGATTGAACTTTTTGTTTGAAGCCGATTTCTTGATTTCTTTTGTATCTTCTTTCCTTTAACTGAATAGTCTCTTTAGTGAGGTAGCGAACTATCTCAAGAACACGTTAATAATATTTTTCAGTTCCATTAATTAGCTAAGCGAAACTTTTGATTCAGTACAGCTGTAAAAATGTTCAGTGAATGAAGCAGTCGTATCATGTTTTGTTTATTTTTGATATATATAGCCTTACATTCGTGATTACCATAACAAAATAATTATATAAAATTGTTATAGAAACGTGTTATTTTAACTTTATTTCTACTTTGTTTATTGAATATGAGAATCTTCCTAATAGAGTCAAGATCCGTTACGTCCTAGAAGCATTAAAAACGTACTTTGTTCTGGCCATTCTAACTGCTCGTTATCTTTCGCGGCATTATAAATTTGTTTTCTCATACCTCATGGCAACTAAAATCTCGCAGTCTAATATCTGATGCAATGAAAAAGGTTTGAATTTCATTATAATAGTTTAATGTATTCACCTGAAATTATGCAAAAGATAAAGGAATTTTCGAAACTCTGGAGAATATTACACGGAAATATTTTTATCATTAAAAAGAGAAATTTTTGAATTTCAAAATGTAGTAAAATTTATTTTTGTTTGATGATATTTTTCATAGTTTTTGCAGAGAAATGCCAAAATCTTGCTTAATATTTTAATTAATTGAAATTGCAAAGAATTACCCTCAGGTAAATATCCCTGCCCTTCAAAGGTATATATGTACCAAATTCTGCAGATCTATATTCATTAGCCTGTTCTGTAGAATCCTAACACAAACACAAATACTGATACTGATGTTTTATTATTATTATTGTTGTTAGAGATAGAGATTGATTTTGCAAATAATGAAAAATGTATGAATAAATGAAAAGACATTGAAAACTTATTCAAATATCATTATCATTTGCTCTTCCGACAAAAATCATTTGGATAAAAGTCAGTAATGTCAATCAACAATGGTTTGTAATTTGTCCTCAGATTCAAAAACACAACTTGCCAGTGGAGTGTTTAACCATTAGATTTAACATGCAACGTAAAACACTTAAATTTAGTTTTGAATGTTTCTGTGAATTCTGAAATAAAAAAACAAATAAGACATTAGGTCTCCCTTATTTGGGGGTGGGAGGGAAGAAACTCCTAATTGTGGACAAGAAAAAATGATAAATCGAATAATTATCGGGCTTAAAAAGTATTAATATTATATTTAAATTGCGACATACATTCTACAAAAACCATTAAAAGAGCTTTACCAGGATAGACTGTTGATTTAAAACTACCAATTTTAATATGTAGGATCGGTAAGGATAACTGGAAACGAATTTTGCAGAAGTTGCCATTTTCTTTGATTTAAAATGACTTTATGAAACGAAAAATATTTTAAAATCATATTCTGGAGCATTCATTAATCCATTTTTCAATTAATTTATTAATTAACCAATTTTAATTACAGCAATGCTCATATTTACTTCGATATGTTTACAATTAATCTAGAAAAATAGGGAACTGGAAACATGTTTTTAGCTTCTGATCTCAATAACGAACTGATTTGAAGAGAATATAGTTTGATACGATGATAAACTATTGCTTATTGCATCAGAATTTATTTTATCGCCCCTTTCTAAGAACCTGAAAGTACTACTTTTCCAAAAAAAAATATAGTCTGTTTCGTAAAATGTCGCATGTAAATTGCAATGATTATTTAATCCTTTCAATTCCGACTAATTTATAATCATTCTATCCCGTAGTTCTGAAGGCAAAAGTCAGAAAACGAACCTTTATAAAAATAAAAATGGGTGAACATTATGAGATTCTAGAAGTAAATATATAATATTTAGAAACTTATTTATATTAAATAAATTTTAGTTGTAGAAAATAAAGATCCAGTTCTAGCAAAGTGTTCAATCTCCAATTCATTTGTGTATGTGTGTGTGTGTGTGTGTGTGTGTGTGTGTGTGTGTGTGTGTGTGTGTGTGTGTGTGTGTGTGTGTGAGAAAGAGAGAGAGAAAGAGAGACAGAGAGAGAGAGGGAGAGGGAAGAAAGGGTGTGACAGAGATTTAAGAGACTTGAAATAATTAGGATATGACCGTCAAACTCTCGGTAAACGTTTTCTATCATTAACCATCAAAACAGATTTTGATTTCATCAAATTAATGTTCTTCAAATCTGCATCATTCAACTGACCACCATCAACATTAGCGATCGCTCAGACGAACAAATAATGATTATTCATTCTGGTATTTTCAAAAAAAAATCGATCGAAATATATCTATATTTGTTGAAAAATCATCCATGGATAATACATTATATTAATTTCTCTATAGCTATAACATTCATTTCTTACTGAAAAAAGTCAAAATCAGCATCTTCAGATTTTTCTTTCAGCATGATGTTCAGCATTTTTTTCCTTTGACGTCAGTTTTCTTCGAAACTCGTCCGATATCTATTTGCATCAATTCATTATTACTTACCAACAATCATGAAAAGTATTGTACTTATAGATCATATGGAAAATTCTTTAGAAATATTCCGTATTAATTTGGTATAAAATAATTCATATTATCGGCGGAACAAGTCATTGCCATGTTGATGGACTTAATAATATTTCCTATCATATAGTAATTTGTACAAAATAAAGAAAAAATATGAGTTTTTATTGCCTGTATTTTGTTACAATAAAAACTGTCAGGGGTAAAAAATGGCTCCTGTCCTGTTTTTTTTTAGGAGAAAGTTTAAAATTTAAAATTAAATATTATTGGTAACCATTATATTCTATAAAAAATACACAACTTAGCAAGGTACCTTGAAAATAATCGATGTACGGAATGAAAAATATTACTTTAGAGAGTTTGGGTTTACTGGGTTGTTCTAAAGAAAACAAACATTAGAAAATTTCAGTAAAAAAAGTGGGAAAATGTTCCTTGTCTTCTTCTAGAGCGGTTTAAAGAAGACACATCTCTCTTTACGGTTTCGCCAAAGCGTAATGAAATTGCTATTCACAATTATTCTCACTGACTTTATGTACTTCTAGGATAACAAAAACGTAATAAGAAAAGATTTTTCAAAATTTTAATTGCAAATTAACCAAGCTTTTTTTAAAAAATTTCAATAATTTTGGAACATTATATTGCAAAAACCATTTTCGTGCCATCAAAAAAAAATTTTTTTTTTAATTTAAATTTTTTTTGCACAAACCATTTTCCGTACAAATTTTCTTCTCTGATTCTAATAATTAAAAAAAATTTAATACATTTTACAGTGTTTTTCATTATATTAGTTTCAAGAATTGTACTCGTGCGAGTTGCGACAATATTAAAGTCCTTTTTTTTCTGAGCACTTTTTCGCTTCTGAATAATTAAGGATAAATATTAAAAATAAAATAAATATAGACTAATCAAAGTTGCAATTAAGTTACAGTTTTATATTAATATGGGTTGTATAGGTGCTATTTTAATAGAATTTTTTTGCTTTACTTATGGGTTGGTGCAATACATTATGCGTATAAAATGTTTTGATTTGCTTATGGTTGGCACAAATGCTATGGCAATAGGTTGGTTTTTTTTACTCAACTTATGGGTTTGCTCAGATTCTATTCGGATAGAACATTTTTTTTTTCCTTAGCTTATGAGTTAACACTTATATTATACCAATAGAAATGATTTGCTTGGCTTATGATTTGCATAAATGCTGTATTAATTTTTTTTTTTACTTATGTGTTGAAACATAAGATCATATCAATAGAAATATAGATATAGAATAGATCTATATCAATAGAATTTTTTGCTTGGCTTATGGCTTGGCACAGACGCTATGCCTATAGATTCTTTTTGCTTAAGCGTATGGGTTGGTGCAGATACTATACCTATAGAATTTTTATTTAGTTTATGGACAGATGTTGCACTGTTCCGATTGTCACCCTGTGTGTAATTTTGCTCTCATGTCCTTTTATAAAATCCCTCATGTGATGATGGTAATTTAAAATCTGCCTAACACAGCATATATCTATACTTATAATAAAGCTCAATGTGTATGTGTGTGTGTATGTGTTTGTGTGTGTATGTGTTTGTGTGTGTATGTGT
>JAPMOR010089602.1:37802-48061 GCA_026543865.1 Argiope aurantia | reverse complement strand
TGACTATCAAAATTTGAGGAATAAAAATGTTTTGTTTGAGAATCTATTAAGAGACCAGTTACTTAAAATATTTAATTGAAAATTGTAGCGAGCGGTAATACTGGCGAACCGGCTGGTCGCCAAAGGCGGCTAGTTATTAAATAAATCCATGATTCAAGAATTCATGATTCAAAAGCAGCGTGTTATTTTCTGTTGCACGGATCAACTTCAAACTCCTAGGTAAAAGATTAGTTTTCACTTCAATATAAAGAAGTAAGTTGTTTCCAGAGTTGAATGGAAAACTGGTCTATATTAATGTTTTCTTTGGTAGAAATTCTTCAACCGCTGGGAATAATTCATTGCTGAAAGTAATATAGGCCTCCTAGTTTTTGAATAAACTGATTATGCACACAACCTTATGGCAAAATCCATAATTTTTTTTTGACCAATTCATGTTCCGGAGCCATGCATTAACCCCCTTAGTTAATGGTGGGCTCGAATCCATGCATTATGGCACTGTTCATTATTCATGTGAGAAAATAAGAATAAATAATCTTAGAGTGATTGGGCTAGATTTAGTTTTACCGGTACATTCAAAATGGAGAAAATATTTTTCTGACTTTGTACTAAAATTTTAGTTTTTAAAAATTGTTCTGAAATTTCATTCTCTGTAATATTATTACGCACATCACATATTTTTCAAATTAAAATGAATTATGCAATTCCCTATTGATTAAGTGATGAATATCATAAAAGCGACTACATAACAGATTTTATCCTTTACAAATATGTATATCACATGCGCATGCTTCATGATTATATGCATTCAAGATTTGCCCTTGAGGAAAACAAAGTCTTGAATGGTTTCACAAAATAAGATGCCAGTTCATGGATCTCTTCTCGTGTCAATTTACTTATCAAAACATCACATACAAGTACTTCCATAACTAACATTTTTTTAAGATATCGAGCCATTTAACCCTTACTTTACATGAAGAGTTTAAGTAAGGGGGACGTTTCTCAAGTTCCGAAGATCTGCAACTTCGAAGATACTGTAGGAGGTGGCAAAAGAATTCTTGCAACTCATATTTACATCATCGTAGGACCTCAAATGTATAGTTGTATTAGGTGGCTATTTCAAAGGATTTAACGAATAAATTGATTTTGGCTATACTCGTTCTTCAGAAATAATATAAATTCCTTTTTTTTTTTTTTTTTTTTTTTGACTTAGTTGTAGTATAAGGATTTACATAGTCGGGTGTTACTGGTACGTAAATAATAACTTGGATAACTTAGAATGATTAGTTAGAATGGAAAAGTTTCCTTTGTAACACTTATTTAAAGCATTTGTTTATTTTAATATGAAACTGGGCAATGTTTACACGCGAATGAAGGAGTTATTAATGAATGAAATACGTTTTCAGCATGACAAATGTTCAACTGCGCTTCAGTGCTAATAAAGGAATGGTACAATAGGTATCCGAGTGAATGAAATAGTATCTGACCATTTGTGTGACATTTTTGAACCGTTCTTTCAATACATAAGACACGTTCATTGTCAAAAATAAATAATTTAACAGAGATATTTGAATGATAGTAGACCGCTTTGTTTTGTTTTGTATCCCTAATTAAAGTTTCGCATGGAGGCAAGGCTCTAAAAAATTTTTCTCCGATGACAGTAATGATTATCTTCATTATATATTTGTCAGTTCTGATTACTATTATTCATACATTTCAGCATCTGATTAATATTAAACATTTCTGATTATTAAGTAATAAGAATGACAAAAGAATTCGCTGTCAAAAAACTTGCACACAATATATTCATCAAAGCATGATTCTTATACATTGTATCATGTCTTCATCTTGTTTTGTTTCTTCTCATGTGATACAAAATCACGCTCCTTAGTTTCTGTTCTGTTTCAACCCATATTTAATGTAAGTAATGTCCTTTTTATTGATTTTTTTTCCGTTGGTTTGTTCTATTTTCAATTTATATTTGTTTATATTATTTCAGTTATATTTATTTTCCCTAGTTTAAAAAAATATTTCCATTGATTTAAAGAGTCCGATTTAAACAGAAGATTATAGTCTAATTTGTGCAATTTCTGTACAACAAAAAGATGCAAACTTGTGTTCTTTTTTTTCAATATTTTAATGAGAAATTACAATAATTTGTAATCGAACAGATTATTTCTCTAATGATACAATAACATATTTTGCTACTTATTTTAAAGCAGAGTGAAGAATATTATTCTGTGGCTAAAATATTTATTTGGTGATATTTAAATGTAAGCATAACGGAACCACGTAGCACTTTTTGTAAAATATATTTTTTTTAATTTTATGAATCACATTTACGTTATTGAAACATAAGTTGCTTATTTTATGGCCAGTATGTTTTACAGAATACCGGCCTAGTCCAGATGACATCTAAATTTTATGAATCTCCTCGATAAAAACTAAATGAAAATTTTGCTATTATCAAATAACTCGATTTCGAGATTTTGATAAATCTCATATGTAAGTCTGTCGGTCTATGAAGGCAATAATTCAGAAGAATTGTAAATATCAATAAATTGTAAATATTTGCCAGATTTTGGGCAAAAGTTATGAGCAAGAAGTTTGTCTGTTCATTCGCATGCATATGAGCACCATAACTAAAAATGTAAAAACCTAGAAGAATAAGATTTAGAATCTGGCTTTATCATCAAAATTATCGATCTACATTTTGGAACAAAACGTCAGCCAGTTTACTGTCTGTCGGTCGCTCTGTTCCACATATGGAAGCGATCTATCTGTAAAAAAATGTATTTAATGTCTATTTGGTCTTTCCTTTGTACTGTGAAGCACAAGCATGCGATGCTTTGTTTATATACAAGAAAATCAAAGACATAAAAATACAACAGTTTGAATTTATTAAAGAATGATTGTTCTTATATACATGCGTGTGTGTGTGTGTGTGAGAGAGAGAGAGAGAGAGAGAGAGAGCGTACGTATGTGTACAAGATAATTTCTAATTAACTTATGTTCTAAAAATAATTTCCGAATTGCTCGAACTCTGTCTTCACTGTAACTTAAATTCCGAGAGCTATTATATTTCCCATTAAATCAAAGCACTATGTAGGCACATTCTTTTCAAAAAACTATATATCTCTTTTTCCTGTTTCCTGTCTTTCTATTCGGTTCCTTGCATTGCTCTCGTCGTGGCTTGAACAAAAAAATCTTGCTAAAATCTGAAAGTTGGACTATTTCGTTAATGAATGAAAATAAAAATCTTTACAAACTCTACCTGTGCTTCCTTATATCACAATTTACATATGCATACACATAAAAGGAAGAAAACAAGAAGTTTGTAGTTAATTTTAATTATTCTTTTTCTACATGTTAAAAAATCTTTACTGGCTTTTTCTCTCCTCAATCAAATCCTGCGAAATATTCAAACAAAAATAAACTTCTCTTTGAAAGTTAAATAATTATTTGCTTACAAAATCAAGATTTTGATGCCATCTGAGCAATTTTCTCATAAGCTTGGCATGCAGATTCTAGTAAAAAGTTCGTGTTTTAATGATTAGCTTTTCCAAATTTCTTTTAGAGATAATATTTTATTTAAATACATTCATCTTACTGAAAGCTCTTAAATAGCACGGTCATGTGGTATATACATTAATCACACGTATGCGTTACGTGGTATTACGTGGTCATGTGATATACGGTCAAGTGGCGTGCATTTTATTCTCGTACTTTATTCATTAAAGTGCTTATTTCGTAATGATTTCTCTCTTTAAATTTAATTTTTGTCACTTTTATGCAAATGAATATTGATTTATGATTTTAATACATAAGATTATATTATGATATGCTATAAGAATTCAGAAGAGAAACGGTATAGCTTTAGAATAAATTGCATATTATGTATATAATTTTATTTAGGAATGCGATTTTTTTAATCATTTAATTCAGTATATTAAATAAAAATTCATGAATCCCTTAAGTTTAGAATGGATATTGATGAATTCATAATCATTTTAGATTCATAATGGTTTTATCAAATCATTAATTCAAATTTTTAATTAATAATCAAACTTAATTTTATGCTAGCGAAATACATTATCTATCATTTGCGCTTCACAAAATTACATTTTCTCCTTTTTTAGTGTAAAAATTAATTTTTAAATATAGTGTTATTAGGTTTTTATAATTCTATTGAATAATTTATTTTTCATATCGTCTGATCACAATAGAAGCGGGAGAAATTCAGGCGAAATGGTGTGATGTTCTATTCTCGAAACTTTATGTAGTTTTTTATATGACGTCACAGATACGTGGTAAATGCGCATATTTATGTGATTTGACACATAAATACACGTTTTATTTTTACTTTAATATCACTTCTTTTTTTTTACGATATTGTTTGTTCAACTGATTTGTTAATTTCAACCTTGAAGCAGTCATACCAAGCTTCCTAATTATGAGTTTCTCTCTCTCTCTCTCTCACTTGAAAGCTGTATAATAGATTTCAAGATAAACTGAGTAGGAATTTTGAATACATTATTTTTTAATAATTTTGTCCAAAATTTGACAAAGATCAATAATGTGAGTGATAAAATCGCATACCAAATTTCTTTAGTCAAAGTCGTTGCATTTATGAGTTACAGCATTCACTCATTTGCAAATATATAGATAAACAGCTACTCAACTGTTTGACATATTCAGTGTAAAATTTGATAAATATCTACAAATCCATTGTTAAATCTATCTGCAAAATTTCACGCACCTATATAGTATTTGTATTTTTGAACTATCTCATTCGAATGGACATTTATTGAATGCTTGAATGTACAGATTTCTCATGGTAGAATTTCTTCAAAATCTGACAGCAGTCAACAAATTTAATTTTTTTAAAAAAAAAAGAAGGTCACGCATCAAATAGCGTGCCTATAATTTATGTTTTTGTGTCATCTAATTCATAGACACAGTAACACTCATAATTAAAAAAAAAGAAAAGAAAATGTTTTTCGGTTTCAGGGTGATCTGCTACGTGAAGATTACTACCTAATTCTTTAAATCAAATTTTAGTATACGTTCGCCTTGTTGATGTCGGATTCAAAAATGTAAGAGAAAAAAGTGTTATTTTTATGCGAAGCGAAATGTACTGAAAAATCTCAAACAATCAGACAAATACAAACGTTTCGTAAAGTAGATTTTCACTTTTACAAATTCTAAATCTGTTAATTTTTGTTCATTTCAAATTTGGTATGCTTATGCGAACCTCATGGAACCAAACCGAATTCCATAAATCTAATGGGAATTATTTCCGTTTTTTTTTAAATTAAAATTACAAAAATAATTAATTTATTATTTGTGGTTTTTGTCTCTGAAGTAATTAAATTAAAAGGACCTGCGACAAGACAATTCTAAGACTATTAATAAGAAGCTGTCGAGTAAGTGCTTTATTTTCACCTTAAATACGGTTCTTTAATGACGGAATTCGATATCTAATGGGGTCGATAACATGAATTATGAGTCACCAATTACATGGACAGCGTCTACTTTCGTCAATTATTCAACAGGTTGTTTAAGTTTTTTTATGAGTCTAGAGCCATAAAACTCGAATAACGATGGTCATACTGTGCTAGGCAAATTAATAAAAAATCAATTGCAAATCGACATGCAAGATACAATTTAAAAATGAAGCTGAATGGGAAATATTCTAAGTCTGAAAGTGTATACTTGTTAAAGAATTGAACAAAATATGTAAAGGATATATGAAAAAGTTAATGAATTTAAAGTGTTAATGGGACATTTATTATTAGAAGAAGCTGAGCAAGATGGTCTTCCTTTTGTTTTGAGTTTATAAAATCAATACTGTGCTTTAGTGTTCATTAACCAGTTAACTGTTTTGACCTCTTTGGAAAATGCGTTTGAAAATTTTGTCGCAAAAATTTAACGATGACGAGTATATGCTTCAAATACAGAGTATGTGTAATATGAAATTATGTTGTAATGAAATGACTTTTATTTTTTTATTTCAATAATCACATTTATTTATTTACTTGAACTAACATACATGAACAAGAAGAAAATTACAAATTTTGGTGACTAATACAACACAACGAAACATTTAAGAAAAAAATTCATATTATAGGCGGGTTTTTATAATAATTACTAATATTCTTTTATTTGTTCCTTTGATTTCGACTTGGCCTCAAAATATTTTAAACATATTGAAATTTGCGAATATTTTTGAGTTTTTACTAAACTTGTTATTCAAACTGCAAATTGTCACTTCTTATTACTCCTGTCGAATAAATGCGTCATGATGCAAAATGTTGTACTTTTTTCCATTACGAGTATACTCGTCAAAAACAGTTAACAGATTAATAATAGTCCAGTCGAGTTATACAGTAATTTCATAAGTTTAAGTTGTTGAATTGGCTATTTTGAACACTATTTTTTCGCGTTTAAGTAAAAAGCTATTAATCTAAAAAGAAAAAGGAATTAAAAAGTTGTAGCCATTAAAAGAGACCAATAAAATGAACTGTCAAATGTTATAAGAGTTCAATAAAGACAGGAGTAATTTTTTTTAAATATATATACAGTGGTGGCCAAAATTGTGGACACTTTTGAAAATTTTAATGTTTTCTAACTTTGTATGCTTATAGAAAATGTAAAGTTTCACAAAATGGAAACACTTACATATCATTTTAAAGAGAATTTAATACTGATTTCAATACCACAAGCAAAATTCAAATATTTGCAATAAAAAAAAGTTGAGAGGCAATAATTATCGAGATACATTAAATGCTGATGACTGCAGTGAGTTACCAGTGCTCAGTGAGATAGCTTTTATTTTTTATTAAAGCTTCACACTGATGTTTCATTGCACTGACAATGGTTTTAAGCTCTTCCTTCGTTGTTGCTTGATGCCAGGAAACAATTATAGACTCAATTAATCCTCTTTTATTTGATGAACGCTTCATATCTATAAGAGTTTTCAAACGGTGCCATAAGTTCTCAATGATATTAAGTTTAGGATGGTTTCGCGCCCATGATAACAATTCATTGCTCTTTGTACTAAATCACACTTTCGATATTTTTGCTGTATGGCAAGGAGTGGAATCCTGCTTAAAAATAAATAATGCATTGTTAGGAAAGAGATCACTGATGGAAGATGGAAGTTTTGGCTCTAGAATAGTGTCAATGCATTTTCTTGCATTTAATGCCTCATCGATAACATGAAAGAGACCAATACCATCTGCAGACATGCAAGACCAAATCATTACACTAACTGAGTTCTTCATAGTTGCCTGAATGCTGGCAGGATGTAGCTTTTCGCCTATTCTATGTCTTATCTATTTTCGCCATCGCTACCAAATAACAATAGCTTTGTTTCATAACTCTGCATAACTTGTAACCACTGATCATCTGACCACTGATCATCATAAAAAAAATATTATTTTCTAAAAGCGTTTCTTAACGATTTTAAGAGGCACCATACTGATCAATTTACAATAAATAAATAAATAAATTTGAAAAGGTAAAAAGTGTTTTACTTTGTACTGACTGGTTACGAAAATAAACCATCCATCAAAAAATGGATTCAGGCATAGTAATTGAAACAAATTCCAAATTTCAAATTCAATTTTCACCGTTCTTTTTGAAATGGAACATTGTAATATGATTTAAAATTGTAAAATGGAGTTTTTAAAATGGAAATTTATTTTCTATCCGCAAATTCTGTCTGATAGAAAAGTAGAAATGTATTTTCTGAGACTCTTTTTCCTCAATTAAATCAAATCTTTCAAAAAAATAATGCAATGATCGATCTTATATTTTTATCAGCTATTCCCTTCAATAAAACACATAATAGAGAGGAATTTGAAAAATTATTAGATGATTTTTAAAATTTAAAAAATAGTTTTCCAAATTTTTATTATTTTAAAAGCAGCTATAATACCAAAAGTCTATTTTATAGAACAGTTCAATACTTGCAACTTTTTCATTTAAATTTTTCAATCAAATCTATAGGTTTTTATTTAAACTCGAAAAAACGATGCTAGTATTTCCACTCACCCATTTTTATCCGTGTGCAAACTTATAGACCTATTATGAATATCCAGTTCAGCAAAATAAATTAATAAAATTGCTGTTTATATATTATTTTCACATTTTCAAAATTTTATTACATTTCAAATGAACTATGATGTGTTCATGTTAATAAGAATTAATTCATCATCTTTTTTAATTAATTTTAAAAATATCTTTTAATTGAAAAATGGCACTTTCTTGTATATTTTTTGCTATATTATGTATTAGTGATACGTGTTGATTGTAAGTGGCGCTGATTTAGTTTATTATATTGGCATTTTATTTTTAACAACACAAACGGGGAAGGTGAAAATGAATATTTTATTCTAGTTAATGGAATGATTATAACATCTCTGCTTCTTTCTTATTTTTCTCAACAATTTTTGATATTTTATATCTTTATTATTAATTCTTGCGTGTGTGTTCGTTATCTTTCTCTGGAATTCCAAGTGTAAAGGAAAACCAGTTGAAGTCGTCTCTCCAAAACTCTCTCGCATATTCTCTAATAAAGATCTTATCCCCCCCCCCCAACATCCCACAAAAATTGTGGGAATTTTAAAATGGCGTGCAGTAGTTATGAAAGATTACTTTTGGTATGAAGTTAGCATTCTTACTGAATCTGTTGTGGGATTCTTGGAAATTCCTGGCATGCAGTTAAAAGTATTCGAAAATAAAATTTGTGTTTCAGACGTGTTTTCCGAACCGATTGTGTTTCAGATGCGTTTTCCGAACCGATTGAAGTCAAAATTTGATAGCAAACAAAACTTGGCCACTAAATCTCATACCAAATTTCATTTATAACTCATTACTGTGTTTTTGAGTTATTGCATTTATATATTTCCATGTAAAGTTCAGACCAACAGAAATCATCTCCGTAATGAATTTATCTCTAACTTTGATAAGGGTAGACACCATAAATGTTAAATCTGTGTACCGAATTTCATCTATTTAGTTCTCTTCTTTTTTGTTATTATCATGTTAACTTATTCGAGCACCTAGACAGACAGACTTCCTCAGAATGGATTTTGCTAAAAATTTGATAGAAATTTATAAATGTGGTATTAAGACCGTATACCAAATTTCATTTGTCTAGTGCAAAGCGTTATTGAATTATCTTTGTCACAAACTTACCGACAGGTGGACATTCTCTCAAAAATATGTTTTTCGACCTCAGAGAGATTAAGACAAAATCTCGTGTTTGAATTTTTTGGCGATTCTTTCTCTACACTTCGTACACAAGAAAGTAAAAATGACTTATAATCATATGGAAACAAAGAAAGTTCGAGATGATGTCAAAGAATGCTGTTTCTAAATTGATAAATTTATTCCATCATACCATTTACTTTATAATGAAACGTTACAAAATCGAATCAGAAACAAGACAAGAAGTGGCTGTCTGCTAACACAAAATAATAATCCGAGATTTATTCTGAGAAAAATGGCGACTAATGGAAAATATAAAAAATTCTACAAAATTGAATGAAAACATTTTCTTCAACAGCTTCTGTGACTACTGTGCAGTGGTGTTGAGAACCATTAGCTTACGTTAACGTTTAATCAAAAGAAAAATTAATTTAAATGCCAAGAAAAGAAAAACTAGATTTGCCTCTACAAAATTAGTTATTAATAAGCTGGTATCTTTTTTGAAAAATGTCCAATTAACAGTGAAAGCAAATTCGACATTTTTTGGATACAATGCGCACATAACAAAGATAGGAAATGGGAGGACGAATCTGTTTTTAAGAACTTAATCAGAACAATGAAGCTTAGCGATGTAATTATTCTTGTGTGGGGATGCTTAGTAGCATCAGAACAAGGTAATTTAATATTTATACATGATATTGGGGATCATTGTTTTTATTTAAATTGTAGCTGCCCTTGGTGATTAGTTAGTTTGGCAGAAACATTAGTTGTGTTTAATCAATATATATTTGGTAATTCAAGGTCAAACGATCTGTCCTGTAGAGCTTCAATACACACTGAAGCATTCTTCTTTCTTAAAAGATTTTGAAGGATAATTTAAAATTATCAATACAAAAATTGGATATCTGAAACAACTCTGTTCTTATCAAGGTAATTCTAAGCATTGGATTCACAACGTTTGTCTTTGGTGTTTTTATTACTGTTCTAAAACTTTATTTTTCTTGAAATTTTGAAAAAGAATTTAAAATTATCAATATTAAATTTGG